>CAJHUC010001880.1:0-28044 GCA_905146915.1 Ostreobium quekettii
CCCTCCACCAGCTCTGCCTGGCAAAGGTGTGCAGTGCGCATCTCAGAGGAAGAACTGAGCTCACTCCCACACAGGGGCATAGGTTAGCCTTGCTGGAAGTGGGTATCCTTTTGGACTTTCTTCTTTTCTCATATCTGTTTCGCATTTTTCCTTTGCACTATAGTGGACACCGCTGACACAATCCAGGGGATCAGATTCTAGGTTGTTACATGTCTTGGAGGTTTGCAGGCACAAGGCGGAGCCGAATGTCAGATAGTGTTGAATCCTATGAACTTGACGATAATAGCTACGAAGGAGATGATCAATGGACCTGTTTTCTAATCCAAAATATCACATCGCACATTCAGGAGTCCAGGTGCTGCCCCTGCCACAACAGAATATATGCAGGCCGTGTGTCCCCTCAATTTAAGGTGGCAAGGCACGTTTATGGCCAAGAGTGTGATTGAAAAATGGCTGCATCTTTTACACAATATATATGGGTAAGGTTGCCACACCATGAGTCCCATATGAGAAACAGTGCTGCCATACCAATGGCCCACAACAGCCCCACAAAGACAGTGAGCGCAAGTCCATTTCACCTTTGACACTTTGTAAGGGAGCTCAGTGATGATGATGCAAGGTTTCGCACCAGCACCATTCATTCTACGTTTTCCTTTGGACCTTGAGGACTCTTCAATATGTGCACATCCGCGCATCACAACAGTCCCGTGCCCTGTCATGTATGCCTCTCTTACTCCGCTCGTGGACAGGATTTCACCACCTGTGGAGGAGCAAGCACACCTGGCTTGGCACTTTGAAATACAACAGTCTGAATCAGGGTGCTGGTCAACAATCGCGTGCCCTATTCGCTCCCATCAATCAATCGAACGTGTTTTGATTGAGAATTGTGACTGCACATGTGCTCATGCCTCTTGGAACCCCTGCTAAAGGTCTTTGAGCCCCACCAAACAGGCACATCACATCCGAGTCCAACAGCAGACTGTCCCAAGGACAGGTGCTACAGCTCAAATAGGCAACTCCATCATAACACCCCCAAAAGGCAAGCCTGACATTCTATTCAGTGACACTCATCGAGCGCAGCATTCTCGTGAAACAGCACTGAGCAGGCAGAAGCATTGCAGGTAATTGCCACAACCACAGGCTGGAGACATGTGGAACAAGAGATCCCTGACCAACTTTGCATACAACGTGCTTACAAAGAGCAGTGGACAACTGCCTGGAAGAGCAACAAGCGGAGCTACCTTCATGTGAACAAACGAAGAGTGTTCCATGCAGCTGTGCCTGCACTTGTCCAATTTGTACAAGGGCTGACATTGTCATGTGCCGCTGCAAAAGGGATTCCGTGGAAACAAGTATCCAGAAGGAATACAACTATGGGAGGACATCGGGAATCACCTCCAGCAATACTGCAGTGGATAGGAGGAGTGCCTGCAGTATGGCAGGGATTTGATTCTGTCCAGATCACCAAAAAAGCTCACTGCAGCATATATGCACACACATACCTGTTGGAAAATCAGGAGCAGGAACGTGGTCCATCAGTTCATCAATGGTGATGTTGGGATTGTGAACAAGAGCCTTCAGGGCACCCAACACTTCTGACATGTTGTGCGGTGGGATTTTAGTCGCAACTCCAACTGCAATGCCTGCAGACCCATTTACAAGCAGATTGGGAAAACGGGCAGGAAGGACTGTGGGCTCTTCCTGCGGGAGACACAATCACTGTTGCAGATTGCCGTTCTACTTGAAAGGAAACACGCTGCCAAATAGGTGCCCAACACCTGAGCTACGACAATTCCAAGGCTTTTGCCCACACTGAAGACACACTGGCCACCGGGCTCTGCGGGCAACAGGACAAGCATACAACAGAATGCAAAGAAAACTGATGAAGGCCAAAACATAGCTCTGAGCATTGCCCAGAGGATATACAAGCACTGTCTCACGCCACAGAGCATAGTGCAGCTTAGCACTGTTGTGGCCTTCACACGTGTGGCCCCGTGCCCACCAGCACCCACCTGAACTCCATCGAATGTTGGTAGAAAATCCACCGTGTCGGACTCAAGATCTGCAAGGAGCATGTCTGATGAAAGCCCATCCAAACGGCACTCTGTGTATCTCATGGCTGCTGCGGGGTCGTTATCAATTGATCCAAAATTCCCATGGCCAGCCACCTGAAGGGAGAAGGCTCAAACCAGAATCAAGCCAGCCACAGCAGACAACAACCTAAGTGCCAAACAACAGCTGGGAAGCAAAAGTGGCCTTATCAACAAAAGCCAACAACTGTCATCCGGGGGTTTTGGAAATTGAATGTGGATGATGGCATACTTTGCAAGATGGAGGTGGGTGGGGCACGCTTCATACTTTTCGAAGTGCATTAAAGACAAAACAATTGGACGATATCACAACAAATCTTATCTTCCAAGGGGAAGTGAGTCAACATTCTGGGATAAGTTAAGTTGACGGAGTTGTGTAAATCGGTGCACTGAAGGTCCTTGGCATCGTCTTGTTGGTGCAGGGGCACTGGTTTATCATTCCTTGGCAACTGCACTCAAAGAGTATGTGCGCGATGAAGTTGCAATGGCAGTGCGACATCCAGTGACGATCCATGCATCACAGTTGCAAGAAAGCTGCGGCAAACTGCCTTGTTCAACTTTTGGGCGACGACTGCCAACAAAAGGAAATCAGCGAGTGTTTCTGTTCAGTGTCCTGAAGGCCATTATTCCACACACTGCCAAATTGTACAATGTAAATTTGGCGATGCCACCCAATGACGGGTTCCATGGGCAGACAGCGGACCTCATCCTACCAGGAGTTGCCGCATTGAGAAATCTTGAGCCATGCGCACAAGGGCGGCATAAACAGCTGCATCTCCATGCGGATGAAACTTTCCCAACACTTCCCCAACCACACGGGCACACTTGCGGTATGGCTTGCTTGAATGCAGACCTAAATCATGCATTGCATAGAGGATCCGTCGCTGCACAGGTTTCAGCCCATCACGAACGTCTGGCAGCGCTCGGCCGACGATCACGGACATGGCATACTGCATAGGACACAACAAGCGTCCTCATCAGCATGGAGCGAAGCTCCTGGAATTGTTGCTCAGTATGCGAGCTGTCAATTGTGCAACATATCTGTGTTGCCATTAAGAGATAGTTTTCATCAACCGTCCACATCAGCGTCAGGGCACGCCAACCCAATTGCAGCTTTGTATCTATACATGACAAGCCCAAAGATTACAAGTAATCCTGTGTCCATCAGAGATTATGACCAAACAGAGCGATGACTTTGCTCTGTTCCTAGCAAGTGTGTATGCAATTGCTACAAACATGCACTGGAGTACATTCAGACCCGCAATCAACGAGTTGTTTGTTAGAAACGTGAAATCTGAAATTGCACTCAGCGAATGATGTGCCATGGTGGTGCACTTTTCAACATCATGCTCTTGAAATCCCGCGCTAGGAGTGCGTGAACGCTACGTGACCTGTCAAGTTCCGTGGTCTGAAATTCACACCCAATGGACACAGCAACAATTTGACGATCGCCGTGGTCTATTCGCTTCCAAGTATGCCACCCCCATTACCGCGAGGTACGACTCCGAGGCCTCCCTGTGCAGCTCTTTCTCCTCGATGCGCTCCACCACGGCCTGCGAGCCTTCCCCATCTTTGGATACGGCGCTCGATGCGATGCGCCGATGGATCGAGCACACCGCCGCGCGCTGCCTGCCGACGGGCACCAGCCAGGGCGCCCGCACCACTGGCGCCAGGGCAGACCGCATTGTTCCGCTGGGCCCAGAGATTTGGGCCACGGAAGCCGTCAAGGCCAGCAACGAGGCCGCAGAGCGACCATTCGGAACGACGGCCTGTTGCTCCTGGAAAGGCGCGAACAGCGGCAAGGGAGGAAATGAATGCCAGAGGGCCCAAGACGCTGGTCTAAGTATAGTGTAGGGGGGTCATGATGAGGGTAGACAATGGAAGAGAAGGCGATGGTTGCCAGAGAACCCAGTGGGCAGCTCCAAGTACTGTCCGAGAGGAAATCGCCCTTTGGACAATGTCCAGCGTGGCTGAATTAAAACAAGAAAACAACAACAAACAACAACAGACACTAACCAGAAACGACTCTATTTCACCCGTGGCTAGGAACCAGCCACGTTGCGGCCATCTCCTTGCCACGTCCCTCTTTCCACACCATGTTGAGGGGTCCCAGTAGTGCCCGCCTCGCCCGTCTCTCCACATTGCGCACAAAGGTCCGCCCCAAGGGGACGTCCCCAAGGAATAGAGCCTGTCCCTTTTCCAGACGCCAATACATGCTTGAGCCGAAGCCCAAAAGACCCGGGCAACAACTGGCATTGGGATGTGACAGCAGCGGTGATGTTTCACCGGCAGCCACAAAGCATCGGCACCACCACAATGCACTACAGGCTTGGACTGTACATTGACATTCTCGCTGGCGGCATGGTTTGGCAGCTAGTGATCCATATTCGGTGATTGACCCGCGATCGCCAGCTCGCTTTAAGCCACCGACAACGACGACTGTCCCCGGTCACGCAAATGCGTGCCCCCCCCTCAACCCCTACTCCTATCTGCCTTCCTACTATGGGTAGAATGCCACGCAATGAGAGGCTTGGGCGCCAACCATTGCTGCATTCAAAATGCATCAAAGCATCAATTATTGCATTGCATGAAATTTCCCGTTGCCTATCGCCCGACACAGGAGCGTTTAAGCATCCCGATGACTTGGTTCAAGCCAATTTTTGCCAATCGAATTTGGCTGCTCCCTGTCGTGCTCCCAATATACATCCCAGTGCGATTGAAGTAGAAATAAAGCACCACACTACAGCAGCACTAACGTCCAACATGGTGTCTCTCGTGATCCGTTGTGCTGCATTGTGCATCACTTCGAAGTGTGTTGCAATGTGCTGTGTCATGATTCAACGATGCTGCTTGACGACGATTTTATCGGATAAGCCACAGGCGGCGTGCATTCTGAGGCGAGGAACGGCGATTCTGACAATGTTGGGAAGGTGATCGCCAGAGCTATTGCATTGATGACGTTATTAAGCACAATACTATCGACCAGTTTACACCTCACGGAAAGTTGCAGGCCCAGTCCTATCCCCATTTTGTCTATCCAGGAAATTCGCGGCGCAACTTGCGCACTATGCCAGGCGCAGTATGCCTTTGCATTCACAAAGTGCATAACATTGCTTAATCACACCGAACAGATCCAGCACATGTTGAGGCCTGTGCATTGGTTATACACAAGACAGCCTTGAGACCATTGTGGCCGCTGTTGGGGCAGCTCATAGTTATTCCAGTGAACTGGAACAGCTATGCGGGAACTGTTAGCGGGAGCGCTCCCACTAACAGGGATTGTTTCTGCGAACTGCTTTCTGGGTAGTAAATTCCCACCCAATTCTAAATCCCTCAGTGCCTGCTTTTTAGGTTTGCGTCGGAATTGTGGTTCGAAGTATGCTCCGATGATTCTATCACTCGGAGGCTTCAAATGTCAGAAACGATCTAATTCTCGCATTTCGCCCCATCAGAAACAATGGAAGCGTGACCTAATTCTGCAATGCCACGCGAGCAAGCCCCTCACTAAAACAAACCCTGCCTGACTCGAAGTGGTGCTTATGGAATTCCGGTCAGAAAGGCTTTTCCAATTGGAAACGGCTTCATGACCAGAATACTTGCTTGCAAGTGAACTCTTTTCTCATTCATTTGGGCTGCACATTGCGCCAACATTTTCTGGAGCCTGACTAGCCATTAGTTGACTAAATCCCATGTTCCGTTGCAAATTGTCTCACTGAAGGCGGAAAATGGGCTCTTGATCAAGGACACCATGATGAGGGTACCATGAGCCATGGCAGTGCGGATGCCAGGACCAAGTCAGATATATTTTTGGCCGATTTTGCACCCGAGTTTTCGACCCAAGGCTCAACACGTGGGGTAAATTCCGCGGTAGCATAAAACGGAACATATCTACATATCACAAATGTTCAGGAACGTAACAAGTTGTCGGCGACAAGGATATGTTCTCTGTCTGTTTGCGCAATCTCCCTCAACCTGAAATAAAGTACCTCCCCTTTGCAGTATCGTAATGACACGAAAAGGCGGTTTATCAGGCGGGATGGATAGGAGCACCATGGGTTCATGGTACAGGCATGGACAGCGTCATCAAAAGTAAGAGAACAGAAACACTCCGTCTTCAAACTCTTCATCGAATCAGGCCTAATGCTCTCAATCGTCAGCCAAACTAGCAGGCTACTCTAGTAACACCGAATTTGAGGGGAACCAAATCGTTTGGCCGCAGCCGTGTTTCGGTGTCATTCCACCTGTGCGCGCTTCACCGGTATTCGGTGGTCGTTTTGGGTTCAGCACCCATGTGAGGCGCAAACCGATCGATCCCTGCGAGTCGCCCACTCAAAGGCCGCCTGAACATGGCAAGGTGGTCAACATACAGACAAAATCTGTGCAGATACATAATTGAATTGGTTTGGTTCCAGGCACTAGATAGTTGTTTAATGCCAAGGCGTCACTCTTGCCTTGACCCACATGTTTCATTGTGCTACATGGTCTTTTGACGGTACAGTTCATATGTCCCTGTCACAATTCCTTAGCGTGTTCATAGTTCCATTACCGTACGACATGTCCACTGACATACGGACCGGTGCCATCAACAAAAACAAGGAAATTCTGGCGATTTTTGGTGGTGTTGCATTCCGCGCCACCCCTGGCGGTCAGTTGCTTTTCCGCCATCGGTGGCAGCATTGGCATGGGATGCTTTAGTGCCAAACCTTGCGTCAGTGCCACAAAACAGTCTGTGTACGGGGCGAAAGTATATACTTACTTACTACGACATATATGTCGGTCCCATCTATCCTCTGAATACTAGTATCTCGCAGCAGGTGATGACACTTAGTTTGAGACCCCAGGGGCCCATTGTATTGGTCTTGGAGATGACAGGATGTGCTTTTCTGTTTCCATCTGCGCATGCCAAAAGGTCTGTTGAAAAACACGAGTGCCGATTCAACGTACATCAGTACCCCGACTATGGGAGACTAGCACTGCGCTTCAAAGTTTAATAAGTATTGTGCGCCTCATCAGGCGGACATAGTCTTGGACCACAATTGCTGACGAATTTTGAGGTCAGAATTCTTGCTGCATCCATTGTTTTGCGTAGGACTGCAAATAGAAGCGTCAAAGTGATGTAAATTTTCAGTGCTAGACATTTGCATCGTGAGCACATCTTTTCATGGATTGGCTACCAGCAGCAATACTGATGTAATCCGTGTCGCAAAAGCCACGCATGCACAGCAAAATCCCTATTCTTCAGAATTTTGTTGAAACCACGCACGCCGGTGTGTTTACCTTTGGTCACCCAAAGGTACGTAATTTGCAACTCACTGAAACTCGAATGGGCATCGTGGCACAAGAGTTTCATGTGGTTCTGAAAATATACTAGCATTGTAATTTCCATATTCCTTGAACCTGAAAACAGTTCTCAGAGCGCAAGATTTGGCATCTCCACCGCGTCCAATTCAAAGAAAGTATTGACGCCATGCCAGTGCACATTAGCATGCATACATGATGCACGAATATGCGGGGAATATTTCACAGTTACTTTTATTACAGCCCATTACTTAATTAAGTTTGTGCATCAATATTCCGTTGGCCTTGGCATGTTTTGCCGTTTATACCAACCTGCAGCGAATTCTGATGTTCTATATTGCATAAGACCACCTGAGGCTCCCACATGTGTTCTTGAGATGCCTACGTACATGCTTGAAAAGGGCTGAAAATTTCGCCCAAGCACTGTAGATTATGCATCAATACCGAACTTGATTCTGGATGTACTCGAGGCAAGCCAAGTCCACATTAAGAATACAAAAACTCCGAAACTTAGCAAATCCAAGGCTTCTACTCACATGGAAATATACTAATGTGCACGATCTGTCTTGCCAGCAGTTCATGCACGAAATTGCTTCTCCATAGGTTTAGGTGGAGGCTCACCTAGCACCTCATCAACAGAGAGTAGCACATTTCCATGGAGCCCTGTTTTCAGCACACTCCCTGCACAACAGGGACGGGTGCAGTTTATAAGAAGCAACCCTCCGGAACGCGGCGCCACATTTTGGAACTGCAAATATTAGTCGTTTTGCTACGCCTTCCTTTTAGCAGAAAACTTCCTCACGTTGGCCAACAAATATTGAAAGACAATGCAATCAAACCCACCTGGAAAGGGAGGCCGGCAGAACGCGCCTCGCGCCGCCCCCGTATGCACACCACTCCGCCGCCCTCATCGCCTCACGATTTGCTCCCCGACCGCGCTCCACGGCGACCATTTCCAGCACCCGCCACCAGATCCGCCGAGTGGGCACCGTCCGCCTCGCCGTGCTCCGCGCCGTCCGGGCGCATCGGACGCCCGTGATCCCCCCCCGTCCACCGGTCGGTTGCCGCGCGGTCACAGCCAGCCAGCCCCCCGCAAGCCTCCCTGGGAGTGGGCCACTCCTGCAGATGCTCTCAGGACGCCAAACGCAAGAGGGGGTGTCGTGCTGATTGAAGAACTGCGAATGTGAAATGATGACAATGTGAGTCGGGCACAGATGCAACATTGTATCTGTGTAAGGTCACTCCCCGTACGCACTCCAAATGTCCGTGCGGTTCCAATTGTCCGCGCATGCCCCGGACGCGACTTCCAAGGCCTCGGACGGTCTGGACACGTCCGAGCGCGTCTGAGCGGGTCCGCGCAGCGCGCGGATGTGTCCGAGCTGGCCTTTGAAAAGCCTTCCAAGGCCTCGGACGCTCTGGACGCGTCCAAGGGCCTTCGCACACTCTGGGAGTGTGCGGGGGTCGCCCGGAACCGGCCGAGGCCTCGAAAAGCGGTTCAGTGTCCGCTCAGACACATCCGCGCGCTGCACGGACGCGCCAGGACGCACTGGGACGCGTCTAAGTCGCTCAGAAACCGCGCGGACGCCCCCCTTTCCCGTAGTGTGGGTCGTTTGCCAATTGCTTCATGGACTGGAACACAATAGTTTTGTGCAGGATAAAGATGCACACTTGGCATTGGATGGGACTTGGCTCCAAGAGCTATGGCGAGGAACCAATGCCACGAGGCCATTGGGGAAGGCAGTCTCTCCATCTGCCAAAATTCCCTCACTTCCGAGATGGCATCTGTAAAATGTGGTTCACGTTCACGTGATGGTGTGTACAAAGTATCATTAATGCACCGCCAAATATTGCTGCAGCAAGATCAGCGTAATGCACTGAGTGTATTACACCGAGTGTATACACTGAGTGTATCAGCATTGACGCAATTGACAATCGTCACCATTAACAAATCAACTTTTGCCAATGTCGAAATCTGGGCATTTGTCGAAGCAGTGCTGAGCACCGCATCAATGGCAATGCAGTTACAATATTGGATCAATTTCCACCCCTTTTTCCGAATGCGCGGTCCGCTTCAAAACCGAATGTGCAGTCTGTTTCTTGTGTGCCTGACAAGGGAGCATTGAGCAAGAGTCTTGTGCAACAATTTCCGGAGATTTTAGAGCTCATAATTCGATCGGCGTACGTGCTTTGAATGGATTGTAATCCAATGCGCAAGACGTACTGGATCGCATAATAGATTGTGGTAGGCACAATGTCGGACGTTTGCCTTGCTGCGATATAGTCATTCGTTCGTAATGTTGGGTGTGTTAAATTTAGTACACCTTTAAAGGGAACACCCTCGCGAGGTTTGCGAAAACTGGATTGAAACCAGTCAACGGCGCAATAAATTGCCCTTGTGCTCGGCGACAAGCGATGAGGGTTTTCATGCCATGAAATACACACTCTCACTCACTTTGCAATGCATTTCACAATAATATCACGCGACAATATTTCATAATACTTGAACTGCATCTATGCATTGAACAGTTCTCCATGCCCCAAAATCAGGCTGGTCTTCACTTGAACAGCATCATTTTGGCTGCACCTTTTTATCCACAAAACCGTGGAAATACAGAAACGGCTATTTTGCAGCTTAATTTTGTATTTCTATGGCACATTGAGACGCCCAGGTTACATGATGAAGTGACAAACAATGATCCGTCTACTGCGCCTTCAGCACTTGCAACACAGTGCCCACTTCCCCATCGACAAAGACCGCGACGTTGTCGAATTCAAGGTCGTCTTCTGTCCACTCCCCGGACTCCCTGAGTCTGCATGTCCTGCCTTAATGTAGAAAGAATTCATGTTTACGTAGGTGTTTAGCCCGTAATGGCATAAATACTAATTCACGCAGAAATACACGTACAGCGCGTTGCGTAGCCACACAGCATTTACGCCATAAACTTACGGCCATTCGGCGCAATCCGATCAAGGATAAACATTGCAGCAAAGACATAACCAAGTAGTTTCAGCTGCGGCAAGTTGGGGATATGTGCAACCACGGCCACATGGCATAGTAAAACGCGGTGAGAGTGGTGTAAAGTGGTGCGTTGCCCAGCGACTGCGATTGCGAAGACCTTAGTGGCGCTGTGCACACATGTCAAAGTGTACAAGGGCGTGCGCTCTGAGCAACCGTGATGGGCACACGATGCATTTCGACTCAGGACAGGGCGCTGGATTTTTGAGCATCGAATCGCTGCGTACCGTCCACGATAGCTTGTGCTTGCTCCGTTTTCGTAAAAGTGAGCACAGCGCGAGCACAAGATTGATAATGGCACGTTGCGTTTTGCAGCAACCTGACAACTTATGGAAATTCACCTTGATGGACTCCACCCTGATGATTTTACCTGTATCATGTGTACGGTGATGCAATGTGGACCAGGACGGGATGATGGCGAACGATTGAGTATGAAAGCTGTAGCTATTCCTGTGTAAGTATCTGCCCAATGGCAATTGGTGGGTCGTAGATCGCACGGGCACCAAGGTTTTCAACTACTCGTAATGCGCACAGCAATGTCACTCTCGGCTGGCATAGTAACGTTGGTGCTACGGATTGTTCTGAGATTGCTGATTAGCACAGAGGTGGCTGCCAAGCGTTGAGAGATAGCCAAGACGCCGGATACTGCGCATACCCAAGGCAGCGCGGCCACAATGCCCACAGCCTGCAATGTACAATAATTGATCTGCCGGAAACGCAGCCACTGCGAATGCACATTGCTGCTAATAAAAAGAATGGCATCAGAATTGGGGCCCCAATTTGGCGTTGTGGATGCTGCCTCTGCCACCTCTGCACTGTGATCAACTTCAAAACCCGCTCACCTTCCGTTAGAATATTGAGCATGCCCCACTATGTGCTCTTCCTTCTAGTAGCACTCCATGAGCAAAATGCATTTCGTGTAGGCTGGGCACATTGCACAAATCGCCCGCCTTAAATGAATGTCGTGTTTGGCAGGCGTTTAGGCTAACAAATCTACACCCGGCTATGGCCTCAGTGCGCATGGGACAAGGGGATCCGCAAGGGCTGCGGGTGCCAAGTGAGTGGAGTTGGCGTTAGAAGAAGCCGCTGAGTTCCCCATTCGTTCTCGGGGCTGACGACAATTTGCATTGGTAGTTGATTGCCTCGATAACAGAGTGCCTTGCATCCAACTGCTGCAGAAGGCCTTGTCTTGTGAAGCCACACTCACAACCATCCACACTGTATATGTACCCCCTTCAATGCAAGAGTCCATTCCACGTTTGCGATTTATGCCCAAATTTGCAAGGCAAGGGCAGTCAACAAATCCTAAGCACTCTCCCGCGCTTCGTCTCCTAGAATGGATGCAACTTACAGTTGAAATCCAACAAGAATGTCAGCACCTGCTGTGTCCACTGCGTGAACTGCGTGTATTGGTGTGAGTACCAATATGCAAGAAAACGGGAGGATCACCCAAGCATCACCCTTTGAAGTGATCAACAAGTGATCAAGGTCGTCCCAGATCCAAAAATCTCGATGATGCGACATAGCAGCAGGATTCGCCCAAATCAGGATTCCCTAAATGCCTGCCAAGCAAGCGATCATCACCAACCATTGTTGCACACTCATCTTCAACCATTGATGTGCCAGCATCACCATGCGATCAACAAACACCACAGCAAATGGAGTGCAGACAATTGTGTTCCACCTCACGAATCGCAGTGCAAACTGCAGTGCGACAGAAACACGCCTTCAGGGTGATCTGCACGGTGATCGCAACAACACGATCAGCTGTCACCCCCATATGAACTTTGTGACACCAACCTCTGACCTGCAGGTGCAATATGGACCACAACCACAAACATTCATCAATGTAGAGCCTGACAGATCATGACTGATCGCAGCACTAGCATAAGATGGACGGGTGCCCACAGCGATCATATCCATGTGGATCCATCCAAGCAAAGCCTCTCCTCACAACATCCTGCAGTTGAATCTGTCAATATATGCTGCATGGCAAACTCCAGGCCGCAGCAAAGCCTTCTGCACCTTCCACTCGGATGCGCCACAAGCTCATGGGTCTAATATTGGCTTGTTGTTGAAGGGCAAGCAACGCCAGGGGCACTTTGCAATGCGTTGAGGACCAAGTCTTCAATAACTTGCAACAGATGAGGCCACATGGTAGCAGCCATGCAGATTGTGCCATGAGGAGGATGTGCTGTAGGCATGGGAGAAGGTCACCAGTGATATCCTGTCACGCACGAGCGATGGGAGAATCGTCAGAAAGTGCAGGGCCACAAGCACACTCCGGTGCAGCTCTTGGACCAGTGCTTGGCTCCTTGAACAGGTGCGATTGCAGAGCAGGTTGCAGCCATGGGTCGGGCTGCACACTGGATGGTGGCCAAACATGACAACGGCCAGGCTGACGTGAGTTGGTGCATTGACCTATACATGCTGTTCGACCTGGACGTGGGCACAGAGGACCTCATTGATAACGAGTGGGAGATCCTGCCTGTACTCAATGATGGGGCAGGGGTTGCTGCATGGAGATTGGACATGCCGGCACTGTACTCATTCTTGTAGGTGTTCCTGGCAGTGGCAGGGTTGCTGGATGGAGATTGGACATGCCGGCATTGTACTCATTCTTGTAGGTGTTCCTGGAAGTGGCAGGGAAGACTCTGGATGGCGAAGTAGGCTAGTTCGTGCAGGACGTCCTGGAGTCATCTCTGGTTACGGCCGGGATACTCAGCTACCAGCTCTCCGTTGTGTGGCCGTGGACGCCTGGAAGCAGTGCTGAACAAATTTCACCTGGAATGCTATACATGTATAGCATTGTATGCTGTACAGCTCTAACCTGGAAGAAGTGCCAGGGTATAGCCAGGAGGACATCCAGGACTGGCCTTCAACATGCACCCACTGCAGAGCTGGGGTCGTGCTAGGTCGCGCTATGGTCCCAGTGCAGAGCTCTGCATCGCCTATCTGTGTGCGCCGAGGTCACATTGACTCCAAACGCCATGGGCTGCCTGCAATAGTAGGAACTTCATTTTGGTGAAACACTGAGTTACTTGGAAACTGAGACATCAGGATGCCTTTGATCAGGGGGGCTGTCCCCCAGACAGAAAACACCCCAATCGCAGGCATCCCAATTGGGACCTTGCAAGGTCCCATTCAAAGCAACTCAGCATCCCACCAATGTGATATCATCAGATTAGTGAGACGCTGAGTTGAATTGATTGAGGGACACCGGGACACCTGTCATTGGATGGAATTAATTGCAGGGATGCTGGGCTGGTTGGAAAGTGGGACGTTGGGCTCCACTGCAAATGGCAACAAGACATTGTTGCCCATCGACAGACAGCCAAGACAGCAGAACTTGTGCAAGCCACCAATAAAAAGCACTGCGCAGAATCGCTGCATTTGTGAGCATCTTTTCCTGCAAGTGCCTAACTACTTTTGTCAGATCAGATGCGGCCCCTGCTGCTGAACAGCCTCTGAAAATTCCATGAAAATTGTGGTCAAGCTCGTCCACCTCGCCACCACCTCGTCGATCAATAGCACCACCACGTGCTTGCCAACGGTGAAGATGCAGCCCGGGGGTGAGGTGGGGGGAGATGAGAGCATAGGATAGTTCAATGTTCAGGGCAACGATCAAGACAAATATGTGCACTCTGTAAGATGAACAAGTAGACAAATACTTGAGTGCAAGTGTAGTGGTGGACGACGCTGCTGGTGCATTCCAGTACCGCGTGCACCAGCGCAAGCTGTGGTGTCCTGGCATTGGCAGAGAACAAGACAGAGCAATTTAGGTTGTGGAATACCGAAATGCAATGTTGCCGATTGCTGAAGATGCGTCGGGTGGCGTATGGACAAACAAAATCATGGCCTACAGCATCATTCAATAGGAGATTCTCTCGCGGCCACTTGTGCTCCTTCTCGCTGCCTCCTCCGCCTCTCTCCCCACCATCCTTCGCCACACCATGGCCACCAAGTTAAAGATCTTGCGCTCCACAAGAACACTCCTTCCCTTCCTTGGCCTTGGGCGCCACAGGGCAGGCCCATGATGGACATTGGAAGTGTCCTGTACAGTGCCGGCACTGTACCAACGGAGTTCTTGTTCACTGTCATTCGGATATCGAGAGCAAAAAACGGGACACCTTGCAATCATCATCCGCGTCCACGCTCAAGCATCGGCTGCCACCGCCAGGCCAGAGACAACAACGGCTCCATTCGACTTGTGGCTTAAAATCGGCCACACCGAAGCCACCTTCCCACCTCGTTCCTCCTTCCGCATCACGTCGAGCCGCCGTGGCTGAGTCCACCACCACCGTCTCTCCGTATCGCGCCCCACAGGCTCCGCCAATGCACATCCAACACTGCCGGGCCTGAGACCGAGTTGCAGCGATCCATTTGTGCGCCACGTCCCCCGTGCGCTTATGGGTGGATTGGATTCGGGCACGGTGGCCGGACCGTTGCGACTGTTAGCCGTAGGTGGGGGTGCCAGCGGGGCACTGGGCGCCTGTTCCCACTGGCGACAGGTACACCGGCGTGATGGTAGCAAATATCAGTACTGCGCTAATCTACGTGCCGCCCGCGCGAGGGCAAGATGGGCTGGTACGAGGACGATTGCCGAGGTGGAGTTTCCGTCAGCATTGCCGCGATGGTACAGAACAAATGAGAGACAGCCAATGGGAACCTTTGTCTTCCCCGCATAACGTATCTTGAACTCGCGTGTTTGGAACCCGGGCCCGTATGTTTATGCCGTCGAATCCGTGCGGGCCCTGCGCTGTCAAGCAGCCCTTCTGAGTTGGTCCTGTCACATTTTGTGGGAACGGAAATGGGAACGCACCCCACCCCCGTTCCCGGGACGGACCCATCCCGAGCCCACTCACCCCGTTCTTAATTAGGTTATAACCCCGCTCATGGTAGTTTTCTGCGAACAACTTGCTTGCATACCTGTTTCGTTGTCGGTTCCACTGCGTGCCTGGCAGTTTTCTGGCAATAGGTTTCCTTCATTTCGGTTCCGTTGTCAACACTTCCTACTTCCTGACAGGACGTATTGAAAAATTGAAACATGTCAACAAGTTTGTTGAACGCAGTGAGAAGCAAGAATAGAACTATTTCTGGTTTGGTCAGCATCGTTTGATCCACGTGAAATTTGCTTGCGGTGAGAAAAGCCGACGCTGGGCAATGCGCGGCATTGCGGTCGAGGATGGACTCCATTCGTCTCAGGTGTGGATGGCGACTGCTTCACAGAATGTGGCTAAGCTGCATGATGCGGTTCAGCCATAATGAAATGTGTCCATATCAATAGAATTTCGATGAATCTAACGTACTTCAACAGCACACTTTAAAATACGCTTCGTTGGATCACTGAGAATTTTCGGTCATTAAGGACTGAAGCCAGAGCTGAATTATAGCCGCTACCAGCATCAGCATGGGAAGGTGAGAATAGCCTGACATGGGCTGCACAAACCGCTGCGCTCTTGCCACCAGTTCCCGGAGCTTCAACGAGAGATTCTAGTCTGGAGTTTCCTTCCAGTGGCCGCTGACAGGCCATATGTGGATGGACGTATCACACGGTGATGGACCCATGACCACAATAAGGAACTACCCAGTAGTATAGAAGTATGGCAGGTGCTATGAAAGGACAATCTAGCTCTCTGCCCCTGTCTATCTGCATGCGACCTATGGCAACTGAGATGCCTTGGCGTCAAAACAAGTGTCTAGTGCATTGGGTCTACCGATTCAACAGAGGGTTTTGCACCGATGTTGATACGGCCTGTTGACAACCTTGCCGTGTTCCGGCGCTCTTCATAGTGGGCAACCGACACGCCGGGCCGCGGCTCAAACGGGGCCGCATCAAAACAGCCACTGAATCCTCGCTCGATGCTCCATACTCGGTTTGTATCCAACTACTAAGAGCATCTTTATCGGTGGGTGCTATTGTTCCGGCGGAGCTATTCAGGAACGGTTCTCATTGGCTGCCGTGCCACCTTACTAAGGTGGCATGTGCCAAATAGCGCCGGGGCTATTGGGGAGCAATAGCACCGGGCGTGCATCCGTAACGGTGGATGCCTTGGGGAGCAATAGCACCCCGTGGGCATCCGTAACGGGGGGTGCTATTTGCATGGTTCGGCTGTCCCAAGGCCCCTCCGCTGTACTAAGGCCCCTCCGCGTTGTTCCAAGCAGCCGCCGCCAAGTGCTGCGCGAATAGCACTGGTGCTATTCTGGGGAGCTATTCGGTCTCGAGCGGAGCTATTCTGGCCCCGAATAGCTCCGCTGGGCGCCGAATAGCTCCGGGGGAGCTATTGGGGAGTTATTGCTCCCCAACCGTTAATGATGGTTTTTTGACTTGCGGAGCTATTCGGATAGCCGAATAGCTCCGCCGGAACAATAGCGCCGACCGATAAAGATGCTCTAACGACCATGTCAATGGCACCTGTGGGGAAGGCGGGGGTACCTGCGCAGCATCCAAACTGACCCACGCGCCCCACTCTGCACCCCACCAGCGTTCACACCGCGCGAATGACGGTCCCAGGCCTGCCCCTTTTCAAGCCCCAGCCACCCAAAGGAGGGCGTCCAAGCGCGAGCGTTCAAGGACTCGAGTGCTCGCCCGCCTTGGGTGGCGCCCTCCGTTCGGCCGACAGGCGACGCTCATCAAGCCCTTGGCCAAGCGCCTGCGGCGCTTACGCAGCCATGGGATCAGGCCAAGCATCACCGCCGCCGGCGCTGAACGAACTTGGCCAGCCGATCGGGAGGGCCGTCCCTGGATGGCATCCGCCGGCCTTTCCGGCGCACGAGGCGCTGCATGGGCGCCACTGCAGGCTGGAGCCGCTGCGACCGGAGGCGCACTGCACTGGGTTGTGGGAAAGCATGCGGCATGACAGGGAGGGGAGGGCCTGGACATATTTGCCTTGGGGCCCTTTCTCGAACGAGGACGAGTTTGGACTGTGGTTGCGCCAGACGATGACGTTCCAAGGGTGGCTGCAGTATGCCGTTTTTCCCACAAGTCAGAGCGCTCCTGCGGTGTGGCCAATTACCTGAACATCGAGCCTGAGAACGGAAGGATCGAGATTGGCGGCCTGCTGTTTGGCGATGGGCTCAGGCGCACCACGGCGGCCACGGAGGCGCTTTACCTGATGGTTCGACGAGCATTCGAGCTGGGCTACAGGCGGTGCGAGTGGAAGTGCGACTCTCTGAATGCGCCGTCCGTCGCGGCGGCCCAGCGCCTGGGATTCAGGCCCGAGGGCGTGCTGCGCAGCGCGGTCGTGTACAAGGGTCGCAACCGCGACACGGCGTACTTTTCTATCCTCGAGGACGAGTGGCCGGGGGTGCGGGGGGCCGTGGAGGCGTGGCTGGACTCGAGCAACTTCGACGACGGCGGACGCCAGAGGGCGACGCTGGCGGAGTTGCGAGCGACACGGGCGCCAGCGGTCGCCCGAGCGGTCGAGTGAGGGCTTACGTGTGTGTGATGCCGAGCAGGTGTTGTGCCATTGCCAAAGTCGCGTGACTGATGCGCAAGGTTCGGGGGGGGGACTGTGGGACCAGGCATGGCCACGTGCTCGGAGACGTGGCTAAGGGAAGGAGTTACAGAGAGATCACTGACAGGCGTGTCCCTTTACACTCGAACAACCACCCCTCTGTCATGGACCATTGTCGTGTCATTGTCGTGTCAGCGGGTTTGATGCAAGCAGGTACGACTTCTGTATGTGTGCGTGCCCGTTGTGGTCCACAAGGTGCAAAGGCAAGGCAATGTGGATCAGGCAAGTTCATGGAGGAGCTTGGCCGGGGAGTGGATGCTGCAGGCTTGTGAAATATGGATGCGGGTTAAAATAACAATACAGTAAAAGTGCGCATTTTGTGACAACATCATTGAAATGCAAATTCAATCAATCAGCACACATATCCAATCCATCCATGGCATCCTCACCTACTATCTCTACAACAGCAACTATGTAATCAGGCTTCGTATTTACGTTCACGTTTTTACGTGCAAAAACGTGTATTTGCTAAAGGAGCGGTCTTGACAGCTATTTTTACATTTTGTGGCCAGTTTGGACACCCAGGTCACACGATGAAAGCCACGTACAGTGAGCAATCATCTTTTATCTTCCGCACCCACAACACAGTGTTCACCTCGTTGTCGGCAAGGGGAACGATGGCGTGTAACAAAAGCTCGTTTTGTATGGCAGTATGGCAGCTGGCTGCCATTGCCCGGACTCCATACGTCCGTATATACTGCCCTTATGTACACGAGGGTGCGTTTACGTTGTATTTGCATATCTTTACACATTTTTATGAGTAAAAATGTAAAAACTATTTTTGCGTGTAGAAACGTAAATATGAATTGTGTTTATGGGATAAATACCAAGCCTTCATGTCATTAAACAAGTTCTCATCCTCGCGCCACTCAAGAACGTCAGGGTGCCTATTGCTCTCACAGCTTCATTGATGTTACCCCAATGAAATGCAAATCAAATTAGCCAGCATCCACGTCGCTTGGCAAACGCCTTGCATCAATAGATGCCGCTACCTACAATCGCAATTTGATTGTGCCGTCCCTGCTCCCTTCTCGGGTCCCAAAGTACTTACGCTTGGACGCATGCGGTTGGGTGGAAGGAACTTGCGCAAGGGCAGACCTTGGCCCGTCATGCGCGCATGGGGTGGGCGTTGGCGTGGGGAGTGCGTACCCACGCCTTCCCCGCAGGTGCCGATGACATTGGCTTAGCAGTTGGGTACAAGCCGAATATGTGGCGCCGTCAAAAAATGCTGCACAGGGAGGGCGAGCTTCCATTCGCACTAGGGAAAAAAGGACCAAATAACACTTTTTGCGAACACATATATGTGCATTTCGTCAGTGTTCTGCATGCTAAGAACACGAAAATAACCCAAACCCGTAAAATTTGTAAACGTTTGAACACGTGTTATTTGGCCATTTTTTTCCTAGTGTCGGCTGTCTCTCACACGTTGTGCACCATCGCGGCATTGACAACAGAAACGCCACCTCGGACATCGTCAATCGTGCTCGAAGCAGCCCTCCCACAGATTTGAATCGAGCATTCCTTGACAGTGACAATCGCCCAGCCAGAATCCTATCATGGTCCTTGATAGTATCAAGTCGTTACCACACAGTGAACTGGCATTCCGATGGGTCTCGGATTTCATGCCCCTGGGGCTTGCCTGTGCTGGACACAGAGTGGCGGACCCTCTGCCCGCGATGCGGTGAGATGGCTGCGGCGCCCAGGTCTGATGTCCAATTTGTTACATGAACTAAAGCAGCGCAACCAAAGCCCGGGAGCAACGAGGCTATATCGGGCACAGGTCTGATGTCGCTCGACATGGTGCGGAAGCAGAGATGAGACGGCGAGATGGCCGCAGCGCGGATGACTTTGTGACACGAGTCGGTTTGATTCGTTGCTTGTGAGTGCCGGCGGGTAGATGCGCAAGCGGTTGATGCCCCCGTGACGTCCCACAGTGCTTGGCCTTGATGGCTCTTGCGCCTTCATGAAGACGACTGATCAGTCGTGCGCACGTCCGATCTTGCCTCTGTGGACATGCGATGGAGAAAAGCGGTGCAGAGATAGGTGATCACCTATCCACCTATGATCACCGCTCATGAGCGCGACAGCATGATGGGCCTGATTAAGCGCACGAGTCGATGGGGAGAACGCCTTGTTGCCGCTTGCAAGGCTGCTGCTGAACGCCTTGGCGCGTGGGCGCGGGCGCGCGTGTGTGCATTTGTCCCATCCATGGATGGGATCCGTTGGCCAACGGACTTCACGGGAAGAGCGGTCGGCATCTTCACAGCAACAAATCTGGTAAGGCTTGGAGTTTCCGCGTTCTCCTGCCGCGCGGTGCCTTTGGCTTTCCATGATTGTCATCCACGGTGATCCACGTGCACACCATCGTCGTCTGTCAGCCCAATACTCTTATCACCCCTGCACCAACAGCGCCATCTGAAGGTAAGCAGCCGCCAACTGGCGCCATGGCCCGCCTCTTGTTTGTACAGAAAAGGTGCGTCGAGCACGTTGCGGCCCCCAATGCGACACATCAGGTGGCCTTAAACCGCTGGGGCCTGGTGATATTCCTGCGGTATTTGCATTTGGCTGCTCCCCACCACAGTTGCGGTGCTCTGGCTTGCCCTCTAAATAGTTGCCTGCCCTGAGGCGTCGAAATTTCTGTTGGTGCATGTGGACATCTCGTCGTTCCGTTGTCGCTGCTGGTTTTGCAGCTGGTGCTGGGAGCACTGCGATAACGAAAGGGTGGATGAATTTTCTGTTTATTGCTGCCTTAGAAGACAGTTCGGTGCCCTTGCGCCATGTGGTGACAAAGCACATTTAAACATCCAAGAAGCAATGGGAGATTTACACCAAAAGGGGAGCAAACTTTACGATGCAAAGGCGCGCACGCCTTCTGTTGAGCAATAAACTGCCCATAAGGTCGCTGCGCTCGCAAACGGCAAACCGGTGTCCATGGTTTGTTCATTGAAATCCACCGCACAGGGTAAGCGCATCCGAAAACAATCAATTGTTTTACTTGCGAGAAGTGTTAGTCCATTATAACTGATTGAGGGAATAGTTGTAGCCAGTTGGCGAGCGGGGACAGAGGATACCTTGTGTGTTGGTGCCTGAAGCATTCCCCTCTTCCAGGACCGAGGGTAGTATTCGTGCCAAAATATTTTTAGATAATAGGACAGCAGATGCTTGAGTGCCTTCCGCTTCTCCCTCTGGCCAGAGTTGCCATTCTCATCCGGCGGCTTATGTCAAGGAATTAAATTCAAGCACGTTTAGTACTGGTAGAACAGAATTCGGAATACTACTTGTACACCGTCGGTGCAACACCGACGTTGGACCAAACCCGCAATTAAACTATCTTCTGTGTGCCCCTTTTACGTCGCATCAGAAAAGAGTCCAAGATACACTAATATATATGCCACACATCGCCATCTTACCGTGTGGCGTCTGAATTACCGCCGAAATTTTGCGGCGTGTGGCCCCAAATTGACTTGCTTCGTCTGCGCACCAAATTCATCTGGAAGGCTCAGTAACTCGGGCTGGGCACACGCTTGTCTGGCAAACGCCAAGGCACTCATACCTTCAAGGGAATCAAGGCGATTCTGGGGATGTTTTGTGGATCTACTTCCGTGCCACCCGGCGGTGCTCTTCCCTCGATGGAATGATATCATTTGCGGCGACGTTGGCATGGGACCTTTCAACGCCAGCCCTTGTGCTGGTGCCGCAAACCTTCCATCTATTGGGTGGGAATATGTCAGCACTATCTGCCAGGGGGCTGACATCCCATAGCCGACGGCGCCATCATGTGCTGCAGGTGCGGTAGGTGGCAGCACCTATATTGAGAATCCGGGGAACCACTGCATTGGTTGCGGAGACGGTAGCATGCGCTTTCCTGCTTCCAAAGGTGGATGCCACAACGGCCACTGGGAACTGGAGATCCGATTGAAACTGATCCAGGATCCCACCCAATCCCTCGTTTTCACGACGCAGGCTGGGAACTAGCAGAAAAGGAACCAAATAACACTTTTTCGAACACACATAAAACACATTTCATCAAAGTTCTGCACTCTAAAAACGCCAAAATAGCACAAACCCGTAAACTTTGGTCACGTTTGAACACGTGCAATTTGTCCCTTTTTCTCCTAGTGGGGGGTGCGCTTCGAAATCGAATCTACAGTGTGTCTCTCGACAAGCAGGCATAGACTAGGACCTGAGTTTCTGGCGACTTTGAGGGTCAGAGCCCTTGCGGCTTGCGCGCTCTTGGAAGGCCCGCTCTGTAGTACGCAATGCAACGTAGTGGATGGTGAGAGGTGCTGTGTTGGACGCTTGGGTTGCTGCGGTGTGGTCATTCGTCTGCAAGTTTGAGAGTGCGCAGGCAGCAGCCAAATTCGATTGGCGAAAACTGGCCTGCAACTGGTCGACGGGATGCCCCATATCTCTTGCAAGACACAATTGTGTGAGGCGACAAGCGTTGGCAAGTTTCATGCGAGGCAATACGCAATATCCTTTACAACATTAATACATTAACATTGTTTGTGTTAAGCAAGCACCGCAGTGCTGCCCCCGGGATCATGACCCGCGGCTGCGCCAACGGCTGGCCTCGCGGGGTTGGGCCCCATCACGATTGGGCGTCCTTACGTGGAGCGATCGCCCTCATGGGGATACGGGGGAAGGAGAGTCGGCCTTTGAGTCCGTAACGAGGGATGTTCCTTACACGGCAGCACCGCATACATACTCTATGACAGATTACTATTCCTGTCTAGTTTGACTCCAGCACGGTGCGTCCAATTCCCATTGTCCTCGCCAGGAACTCCTTTCCCCGAAATCCGCCCATCAAAGTCATGCATTTTCAGCGCAGCAACGTTTGGCGCCCAATGGCGCGGCGTTTTGCTCACGCTAGGACGTGGGGTGGGGGGAGGGGGTGGATGCGTTTGCGGACCGGGGATAGGCGTGGTTGTGGTCAGTTGAAAGCGAGCTGGCGAAAATGAATCACAAACTCGCGAGCCATGCCGCGAAGGCTGTTGCACAGTCCGGGCCCGTGGTGCATTGTGCATTGTGGCAATCCGAATGCATTTCCGTTTGCCGGTGAAGTCAGCGCAAAGTCGTCGTCACATCCCCTGCCGCTTGTTGTCGCGGCCTTCTGGGGTCTTGGCTCGCGCTTGTCGTCGTGCTGGGTAGGGGACAGGGGACGGATCCTCTGTGCGCTATGTGGAGAGACGGTCGCGGCGGGCACTGCCGAGACCGCTCGGCCTGATGCGATATTGCAGGGACGTGGCTAGGCGATGGCCCTAGCGGGGAGCCGAACCGAGTCGTTTCTGGTGAGTGTGTGGCTGGTGGGTCAATGTGCGGGAGGTCGATGCCCTGGTGGTGTCCCAGAATTGTTGCTGTCGACGGCGACGTTGATCAAAGAATTAGCCTTGACTCTGCTCAAGGCGGTGCGTTGCTGTGTGTCGGATTGTGCACTGGTCAGAGCATTGGCGTGGTGGCCAGGGCATGGTGGAGAGCTGTGGGACAGCGACGCTTTGCGTGACACCTCTCTCAGGCGAACGGGACGATGAGGAAGATTGCCTGGTGGCCGTCTGCAAAGGAGCTACACGCCTGAACGCCTGCGTTTGTGTATAGTTGTCCCACCCGCCGAAATTCACATGAAGGGGGTTCGGCATCTTCGCAACAGCACATCTGGTAGGGCTTGGAATTTCTACAGTCTCCCGCCGCGCAACCCTTGATCTGTGCACGATCGCGATCCACGGTGGTGATGCATATGCACCCCAGCGCCATTGGCAGGAGCATCGAACTCTATATATCCTGCCTCACTGTCATCTGTTGCTGTTGTGCACCTCTTCTACAGTGCATGTTGCCACTGCAGGGTTCGGTGAAGGGGGTCTGTGGCACTCCACGCTGCTTCCATTTATAATAATCACTTAGATAGGCACACTACATCCCTGTTAAAATGCCTTGCTACTTTTAGCAACCCCGACTGGGGTGTGTCTTTGGCAATTGTTATCCACAAGCCAACAACATGGGCCCCTGACCGTAAACCTGTGCCTGGTACCGATCGTGATTGTTGCGTTGGACCCATAGTTTGAAGGACTATCCCAAGTGTTGCAGGCCCACGCACAAGCATCCTGTTTCAACCCTTACTACCCACGCAAGTTTGCATCTTGTTCACCCTTGTGTCCCCCAAGGAGTGCAGGATTCAGAGTTGTTACGATTTTGTGCAGTGCCTTTTAGTGGGAAGCTTGGACAACACGGGTTTGCTTGGGCTGGGCTCCAAACCGGCTGTCCCTGACTGGCTGTTGAGTCGATCGGTTTGCTTTGTTTTCGGTTTCTTTCAATTGCCTTGATCACAATCTCACGGCGCGCTGTCCCTGTGTTGTTGCAGATTGTCCTCTGCATCTTCAGGATTTTGGTGACCTTCTGTCAGCCAGAAGTTTTCCCTGAGATATGTGCAAGGTTTTGTGATGATTTACAAGGTATTCTGAGATGCATACTGGCTGCTGTGTTGCTGGCAGGGCCCCTGGCTGCACAGAGCCTGAGTGCTTCCAGTACGAGGCGTACCCCAGGCGGCGCGGCTACGGCAGCTGCGATTGCATGTATTTCAAGGGGGACAGCTGCAAGGGCAAAGGCAACTCACCTGTCGTTTTGGAGCTGGGCGACATGGATTGCGGGGCCGCCATGATGTGGATGGCCTCAATGTGCAGGTTGTTGATGGGCAGCGAGGTGAGTGCCACTTGTTTGCACAGGGAGCCAACCCCTGGGAGTTTCATGACGACACATGTCTGGGATCCAGAGCCACCTCTGATGCTGCAACAGACAGGACAAGAAACCAATACAATAGTACCCTTCCAGCTGTCAGGCTGCTTGTCGCAGAAACGCAGCACGTTCACATCAACCCGGCAGTTGAATTTGTTCTCCACTGCAGCCTGGGCCCACTTTATGGATGGTACATGTCTGAGATCCTGAGTTGTAAGTCATCCTTTGTCAGTGGCACTTGTGAGGAAGCCAGATCGAACACTACTGTATCACCTGTCAGGCTCTGTCGGGCGCAGGCAACAGACACAGAGGGTGTTCCTGTCCCCCTTTCCCCCATCTCCAAGTTCCAAATTGTTCAGTCTGGGATCTGTCCAATGCCTGCAGTCATCCTCTGCCACAAAACCATCCAAAGTGCTCCAAATCCCCCCGATGCTGGCACCCATGCTAGTGCATGTAGATGCCAGAGACCAGGCCACTCCACACACATGACCTGTGGTTGCTTGACCCGCGACTACCACCACATTGGTTCCATTTGCTACCTTTCCCAAAGTTCCTGTGAGCGCTGAAGTGGCTGGGGAATCTGCGCCCACGCTAGTGCGTGTAGACGCTGAAGACCCCAGCACCCATGCAATGCTCTATTGCTACCCCTGCCATAGCAGCTCACTTCTGCCCTTTAGGTGCAACAGTAACTTTGTGAAATCCAGGCTCACTGTCCTCTGTTGGTGTTGTGCAGCCCTTCCACCCAGCCCAGGCCTTGACAGAGGGAAATGTGGCACCTGAATTCATCACTGTGCTCTACTTCAATAGGCCCACAGCATGGTTATTGTATGCCTTTCTATCTTGCGAGGATGTGACTTGCCTGTGTCAGTGGCAGTCATTTGCCACTGTGGCAACATCGTCCGCTGACCAAAAATTTATTCACCCCATGCACATGGGCAGAATGTCTTTGCTCAAGGGGATTCTCACTCCAAACTTGGCTAGCCATCATATATTTTCATCGTTGGGCTTGTCCCCCTGGACAATTTAAATTGTGCCAAGCCTTGCAATGCCTCCAGATGTGTTTGCCCAACTCATCGTTGCCCTCACTTCGCCCACCTAAAAGTCTATTGTAGCTTTTGCAGTGATCCCTTTGCTTCCCATCAGCCCCACAGATTCAGATTTCTTGCTCTGCTTGAGTGCAGGGCCAAAATGCCATTTGTGAAAAGCCCACTCGCACAGCATGGATGTGTGTGTGTGTGTGTGTTGCCATGGGAATGGACTCTGCCATGGGAATAGGCTCTGTTTGGAAGTCTGCCCATCTCACAATGTTCCCTTTGGTGCCCCCTCACCCTGCACAGATACGGGGTTCTTGTGCTTCTTGGGTGCAATCCCCAATTTTGCAAGCGTCTCATAGCACCCTCATCAAGAACCCTCTCCCCTGGCGTAGATGTTGAGTGCATTGTGTGTCCCCCGGGGATTGGCTCCTCTTGGAAGTTTGTTTCCTATTACCAGTGCTCCCTGCGCTGCCCAGCACCCCGCACAGATTCAGATTTCTTGTGGTCCCTAAAATGCAGTCCCAACTTGTGCAGTCATCTCTTTGTACCCGTGTGAAGAACCTGCCTTCTTGGCACCAAATGTTATGTGCCTTGCCATCACCCTGCACAGATTCAGATTTCTTGTACTCCTTGGGTGCGGACCCAAATTTTCCAGCCAACAATGCTCTCTTGTTGAGAGCCTTTTCCCGCAGCAAGAACGTTGTGTGCGTTGTCTGTGGCCGGGGGGCAGGCTCCATTTGGAACCTTGTTTCTTTCTCAAAGTGCTCCCTTTGACACCCATTACCCTGCACAGATTTTTTTTCATTCAGATTTCCTGTGGCCCTTGGGTGCAGGCCCATCTTGTGCAGCCACCTCTCTGTACATTGGTGAACAAACCTCTTCCTCAGCACTGTTGTTGAGTGCATTGTGCCCTGGGATTAGGCTCATCTCGGCAGCATGTCTTTCCTCTCTCAAAGCTCCCTTTCTACCCATCACTGTGCACAGATTCAGATTTCTTGTGGCCTTTGGGTGTACAACCCAGCTTGTGCAGCCATCTCCATGTACCTTGGTGAACAACCCTCTGTCCCAGCACTGTTGTTGAATGCGTTGTGCCCTGGGATTTGGCTCTTCTTGGCTCCTCATATTTTCCCTCTCTCAATGTTCCCTTTGCTGCCCGTCGCTCTGAAACGACTCAGATTTCCTGTGGCCCTTGGGTGCAGTCCCAACTCATGCAGCCATTTCATTGCACACTGGTGAACTGCCCTCATCCCCGGCACTGTTGTTGAGTGCGTTGTGCCCTGGGGTTAGGCTCCTCTCTGCCGCATGTTTTCCCTCAACGCTCCCTTTGCTCTGCACAGATTCAGATTTCTTGTCGCCCTTGGGTGCAGTCCCAACTTGTGGCACCATCTCACTGCACATTGGTGAACAGTCCTCTTCCCCGGCACTGCTGTTGTGTGTGTTGTGCCCTGGGGTTAGGCTCCTCTTGGCAACATGTTTTCCCTCTGTCAACGCTCCCGCTGCTACCCATCACTTTGCACAGATTCAGATTTCTTGTCGCCCTTGGGTGCAGTCTCAACTTGTCGTACCATCTCACTGCACATTGGTGAACAGCCCTCTTCCCCGGCACTGCTATTGAGTGTGTTGTGCTCTGGGGTTAGGTTCCTCTTGGCTTCATGCTTTCCCTCTGTCACTGCTCTCATTGCTACCCATCGCTCTGCACAGATTCAGATTTCTTGTCGGCCTTGGGTGCAGTCTTAACTTGTCGTACCATCTCACTGCACATTGGTGAACAGCCCTCTTCCCCGGCACTGATATTGAGTGTGTTGTGCCCTGGGGTTAGGTTCCTCTTGGCATCATGCTTTCCCTCTGTCACTGCTCTCATTGCTACCCATCGATCTGCACAGATTCACCTTTCCTGCGGCCCTGTGTGCAGGCCCCACTTGGGCAGCCATCTCTCTATGCATTGGCGAACAGCCCTCTTCCCCGGCACTGCTGTTGCGTGTGTTGTGCCCTGGGGTTAGGCTCCTCTTGGCAGCATGTTTTTTTCTCTGTCAACGGTCTCATTGCTACCCATCGCTCTGCACAGATTCAGATTTCTTGTCGCCCTTGGGTGCAGTCCTAACTTGTGGTACCATCTCACTGCACATTGGTGAACAGCCCTCTTCCCTGGCATTGCTGTTGCGTGTGTTGTGCCCTGGGCTTAGGCTCCTCTTGGCGGCATGTTCTCCCTCTGTCAACACTCCCGCTGCTATCCATCACTTTGCACAGATTCAGATTTCTTGCCGCCCTTGGCTGCAGTCCCAACTTGTGGCACCATCTCACTGTACATTGGTGAACAGCCCTCTTCCCCGGCACTGCTGTTGCGTGTGTTGTGCCCTGGGGTT
>CAJHUC010001881.1:0-67325 GCA_905146915.1 Ostreobium quekettii
CACGACATCGACTCAGCCACACCAGTCGGACATAGGTAATTGAATTAAATGGAATATAATGAAATTGCGGGCGAGTCCCAACCAAAGTCGTTTGCGCGCGCCGCGCGCGCAAACGGCACTAGACGAGCACCACCCGCTGCGATGTTGCCAATCCGGATCTCATCACCAGCCGCGGGATGGTTGCAATGCATTCTGCAGGGACCCGACGCAGTGACAAGGTATTCCAAACAGGCGGGGTTGGCGCGCGCCGCGCGCGCAAACAGCGCTAGTGGAGCAACTGACGCCCGACACCATGGTCCATCATTGGAAACAATTAACAAATAGGCAGCATAAAGAGGGGGTCCGCGTCTCGCATCACCGAGAGCGAGTTTGTAGTCAATGGCCCGGACCGCCAAGAGATAGTTTGCGCGCGCCGCGCACGCAAACTGCCGCGCGTGGGCACCTTCATTCAAAGGTTTTCTGTCGACAATTGATAAAATTGCTGCACTGCAGGGCGATGTGTACAAAGAACCCAAGAGGAGGCAGACGGCGATCACCGACACGATGCGCACCGGGAGGGGGGCGGACTCTGCCGGACCATCGGTGGACGTTGCCGTCCACACGCCCATCCCCGTGGATGGGCCTGCGGTGGTGACGCTGCAGGGCGAGAAGCAGGTTGCGCCTGATGACGCCCCCAGAGTGGATTCGGATCGTGGGTCAACCCCGCCACCTCCCCCACCACCCCCTCCACCCCCCACGGCAGGACGACACCCCATTGGCAATGGCGCCACCCCCGCCACCGCCAGAGGAAGAGGCCCAGGACCCGCCCCCGCCGCCACCACCTTCTCCCCTTGTGTGCAAGCACCACCGGCAGAAGAAGTCATGGACACTGCGGAAGCACCGGCCGGTGACGGCGAGGGCGAGACACAGCCAACCGCGGAGGAGGTGCTCGAACCTGACCCCCAGCCTGCGAAGGGGTCCAGGGCCTGCGACATCCAGCCGCCGGAATTCTGCATCGCGCACGATTTCCCGGAGGATGCCAGGGAGGAGCTCCACGCCTATGTGCACTGCGGGGAGAGGGCGGTGCACTACGTCTGCGGTTTTTAGATCCAGACGGCACTAGGGGCAGAAGGTGAGGGGGTCGCGATCTCCAATGCCTGCTCCCGCGAGTGCTACTTCCGCGCGCTGGCCGACCTCCAGTACTGCACCCTGGCCGATGACGTCAGAGAGCGCATCCTGGGGTTTCTCCGGGCCAACCGGCCGGAACTCATATGTGCAACCCGCGAAGCCGCCGCCCAGGAAGTCACCGCACACCAGGGGATTGGCGTGGACGAGGAGGCGGCGAGTGGTATTTTGGAAGTGGTGAAGGTCGTGCATGAGGTGGTGGAGATTGACGACCAGCCGGAGGTGGATCCCTCCGGGGAGGAGGCCCTCCCGACTACTGTCCAGCGGGCGGCTGTCCCTCTTCAGGCAGTAGAGGCGGGATCCGGACCCACGGTGGAGCAGGAGGGGCCACCAAAGAAGAGGAGGAGGCTGCGGGAGGACGAGCCCAGCAGGGCCCCGCGGGCTGGGGGGGGCCGTGCGGCCAGGGCCAGACACAGTGGTGACGCGGCAGTTGCGGCAAAGGGGAAGGTCGACCCAAACATTGGATACGACTTCGAGGCCTGCCACCGCGACGTCCCCGCCAAAGAGGGCAAGCAGCCGGAGCAGCTGGGCGTCTGGAGGCGCCTTGCGTATGACGGGCTCAAGGACCACGTTCGCCTGGTGCACGGGAAGACCCTCGGGAGCCGCGGCATCAAAATTCAGGAGCCGTTCCTGACGCTCCTATCGTCGGCGGCAGCGTACACCGACCGCGGAGACCCCCTCGTCTTCAACCACCGCCCACCGGTCGAACTAACGACGCGGGCTTTCGTCGAGGACCACGTCCGGTACTTTTACGGAAGTTTCCGGGCCATCAACCTCACCCCGGTGGTGGTCGTTGTTGACCATTCGCAAGTGGATCCCCTTGCGAAGGAGACCGTGGAGGAGATGTACCGCAAGTGGAAGGAGGGTGAGGGCGTCGAGGAGCTCCTTGCCTGGGTCGAGTACAACCTGGCAAGACCCCAGGGGGGGCGGGCCCAATCCGACCACAAGCCCACCTTCAAGGCGATCGTGGGCAACCACTCGACAGAGGCCCACACGAGGCTGCTGAACCAGGGCCGCGGGGGCGTCCAGGGGTTCCGGACGGTCTACCTCTTCTTCCGGCAGCAGCTGGGGGACGACCACCTCCGCTTCCTGGCACGGGCGGAGAACCTGCTGCGGTCGGAGGACGCCAAGGCGATCGGCAACTACTCCGACCACACCTCCCCCGTGCACGTAATACCCTTCATCCGGAAGTTGTGGGTGAGCCTCGGGGCCCCGCCGCGAATGCCGCCCGGAACAGCCAAGCCGCAGCGTGTGGCGACGCCCATTACCAAAGCGGAGCGCTGGTTCGAATTTTTCACCTGCTTGAACAACACCATGGAGCGGCCCTAGGAGGCGTCCCTGCAGGCCGACAAGAAGGACAAGCGGGAGGCGAAGAAGCGGGCGGAGGTGGAGTTGGAGTACGAGAAGGAGCTGGAGGACGCCCGGGCGAGGGGCCTCGGCGGTGAGGAGCTGAAGGCGGCCCACGAGGAGGTGAGAGTACGGTGCTGTGTCCCATCTCCCACCCCACTATGCGCACTGGATCTGCGGGTTGGTCGGGTCTGCTGTCATTGCAGAGATGCTGTTTGCGCGCGCGGCGCACGCAAACGCAACTGCCCAATGCCACAAGTCCGCGCGGGATGCGCCCATTGCTTCTTTCATAAAGGCGTTGCTGCGCTCCTTTGATTCGCGGGTTTCTGACCGGCCGCTGTCGTGCGACGCAGGCGCTCAACCGCAAACTACGGAGCATGAAAAAGTACATGAGCTCCGTGGCAAGGAACATCCCCTCCAGGATCTACACCGTGGAGATGAACATCGCGTTGATGGGCCAGGCGGCCCACAGAGCCTGGATGCGGATGATCCGCACGCTGGAGGGGGAGTCGGAGGTGGCGGGTCTGTCACCGACCGTCCGCCCCCACGACCGCGCGGTGCTGCGGGCGTACCTCAAGAGCATCTCCGCGTACCCCGAGTCTTACTATGTGAAGACTTTCGGGGCCATCCTGGGCGGCGCCGCCGGCAACATCGTGGAGGTCGTGGCCATCCTGCGGCGGAAGCAAGAGTGGTCATCCCCCACCGTGGCAGACTGGTTCCTAAGCCTGAGGGAGCACGCCGAGTGGACAGCCCGCCTGCAACTACCTTTGCGCGGTGCTGAAAGCCAGGCTTCCAAAGGTGGAGGGCATGGAGGAGGAGGAGGTGCAGGAAAAGTGGGGGGCCGAGTTCCAGTCGGGGGCCGGCTGGAACCTCAACGTCCGGTCGTCCCTGGGGCGTGCAGGAACGCCCCCCATTGCAATTTCGTCCTGTTCCTGGACAGGAGTGCCAGGGACCCCCTGCCCCTCAAGATGAAGAAGGCGCAGGAGCTGCCGGACGGCCCCAAATACGAGGACCAGGTCCTGTTGAGGGACCTGGGGGTGAACGACGCCTCGAAGGAGCATTGGCTCCCCCAATTTCTGCTCCCGACCCACGCCATCTCTGACGAGGCGCGGGTGGGGGGCTACGGGGAGACAATGCTGTAGAAGGTGACCTCGGCGCACGCCCTTCTTTGCGGATCACTCACCGGCTCCATCCAGGCGCAGGAGAAGACCCTGCTGACCTTCCGCCTGCGCGCCGGGGACCTGGCGTTCGACACGGAAGCCAAGGTCCTCGTGCGTCCGGATCAGAGGGACAACCTGGTCCTGACAGGGGCGGGGACCGGGCTTTCGTTCATGACCACGGACTAGACGTGGCCGCTCAGATTTTTTTCTGTTATCTTACAAGCTCGGACCGTCGCACGCGCTGCGCACGCGGCGTCCTCTGATTAACCCGGCGGACGATGGCGTTGCACGGTCGGGCCCGTAGGCAACGCACATGTACTGTGTGCCAGTGCCAAAATAAAATAGTGATTGAAGCCTTGCTCCTGCCCTCATAACTCCACGCTTCGCGTGGAGCATAGTCAGCTCGCTGTCACTTCGCGCCCACGCGCTCACATGATGTACGGCAGGTGAGTGCAGCGCTGTCTGGAGGAGCCAGGGAGCGTGGCTGGAGGTAGCGCGCCAGGCCGGAAAGCAGGCGTGCACTCGGCCTTGCGCGTGCGGCACAGGCGGGTAGTGAGAGTGGCCTCGGGGCGCGCGAGTGTGGCGCTTCCCGGGCGCCTGCTCCCGCCCCTTACACCTGCCTAGATTGGCACCGGGCGCCGGCGGAAGCGACCAGCCGGGAGGCGCAAATGCGCCTGGCGCACATCGGCTCCGCGGGTAGCGTGGCTGGGAGCCCGAGGGGCGCGAGAGGCTCCCCCAGATTGGCGCCTCACCGGCGGCTAATCATGCCGCCCGTGGGGACATCGAATGCACTCCCACCGGTGGCCCGAGTGGCCACCCGTGAGGCGCGGGAGGCATGCCCAGATTGGCGCCTCGCGGCCGCCAATTCGCGGCGCCCGCGGTGGCCTGGAATGGTCATAGCAGGCGACGCGAACGAGCGCGCACGAGGCGCCAGACAAGCTGGCCGATTGGTGCCTCACGGGCGGGCATTCCCGCCTCCCGGGGTGGCCTAGAATTGCCCCCCCGCCTATTACACGAATGGGCGTCGACCAGGCGCGAGAGGCGCGGGAGGATGGGCGCCTCGCGAGCGCCCATTCACGCTACCTGCGGTCGTCTCGAACGGGCCCGCCGGTGGCGCAAGTGGGCGTCCGCGAGGCGCCAAACGCACCGCACGATCGGCGCCTCTCCGGCGCCCAATCCCGCTGCCCGCCCTTGCCTGAAAGGAGGGAATGGGCGCCAGTGAGGCGCGAGGCGCACGGAGGCATTCGCGGCTAACGGGTGGCCATTCGCCCACACCCGGTCGCCAGGAATGGGCGCCGCCGATGGCGCGAGTGGGAGCCCGCAAGGCGCGAGATGCGCTGCACGATCGGCGCCTTGCCGGCGCCCAATCACGCAGCCCACCCTGCTTTGAAAGTGCCCCTTCCGGTGGCTCGATTGGGCGCCCAAGAGCCGTGAGAAGCGCCTAGGAATTCGCGCCTCGCGGGCATCCATTCCCACTGCCGGCGCTGGCCTACAACGGCCTCCGCTTGTGGCGGGATCAGGTGCCCGCGAGGCGCGAGAGGCGCGGCCTGATTCACCCCTCGTAGGCGGACATTCCTGCCGCCCGCGGTGGACTAGAACGGCCTCCGCCATTGGCGCGAGAGGGCGCCCGCGGGGCGCGATGTGTGCCCCGTGATTGGCGCCTCACGGGCCTCCATTTCGGCCTCCCGCGGTGGCCTGGGCCTACATGCGCGGGTGGCGGGAATGGGCCCGGCAAGCAGCGAGAGGCGCCAAGTGATGAGTGGGGATGGGAGCCTGCGACGCGCGAACTGCGCGCCCTGGTTGGTGCCTCATGAGTGCCCATTCCAATTGCGCGTGCTAGCTTGAAAAGGCCCCCCGAGGTGGTGTGGGTGGGCGCCCAGGTGGGAGGGGGTGCGCGCCATCCATCACCTGCGCCTCCTGGGCGCCCACCCCGCTACACGTGCCGCCTTGGAACGGTTCCCAGAGTTGGTGGGAAAGGGCGCCCAGGAGGAGCGAGCTGTGCGCCATAACCTGCGTGTAATAGGTGCCCATTCCCGCCTGCTGCGCCACCTTGGAACGGGACCCAGAGGTGGCAGGAATGCGCACCTGCAACGCGGCGCGAGCTCCTGCACCTCGCGCGGCGAGTTCCGCACCCTGATTGGCGCCTTCCATGTCCCCATTCCCGCAACCTCCATGCCGTTGCAATCCGCGCAGCTCCCCTTCTCGTGCAACGCTGCCCGCGTTGCGTTGCGCCTCCGCTCCGTTCCCTGTGCTATTGGCTTTGTCACTGCGGGTTTGTCATTGGCGGGGGCCAATCACATTTGCGCTCACTGCATTCGCAGCCTGTGCTCGCTTGGCTCGTTCCCTGACGCCCGCTTCGCTGCCGACGCCTCCAAACCTCGCGGCGCGCCAACAGCAAGAGGCGCCAATCGCCCGTGTCGGATTTTTACTTTTCGTCCGAGGGGCGCGCAGCCGGCGTCGTGAGGCTTGCAGCTACGCGAAAAGGGCGTGTTTGAACGCCAGCGTGGCAATGGGCCTGCTGATGCGTTGTGGGCTGCCGCTGTGCTTTGGGCTGTACTATGGGCAGGCCTGGCTTGACTGGTGGCGGATTATTTTAAATACCGCCAGGTTAATTTCTGTACTTTTTTTGAACACAAATATTCTGTCCGTCCATTTTCTGTTACTTTGCTGAGGCCTGGTTTTTGTAGCCGTTCATGCCACATCAGCTTCCAGTTTTTTGGCTCTGGAGCTGTCCGTCAAGGGGGTGTTTGCAGCCACCAATTTCTGTAAAGATATTTTTTTCCGTTGCCTTTCCTGGCATTCCATTGCCATCCATCACGGACTTTGAGATTCTGGAAGCTTGTTGCGAATAGAGGCGTGGTCACGACGCCCAGGAAAGCGGGATGTGCCTTGACAAAGTACCGCCCGACATGCCATTCAGCTATGTTCTATTCTTCAATTGACTCGATTGGCAAATTATTAATACTTAGCTCAGGCCCTTCCCGGCAGTGATCGCTGCCGGTACTCGGCCGTAGGCAGCACACACACAGGACACATCATCATGGCATACTATAAATCGTCAGTGCGGGCCCTTCCTGGCAGCGATCGCTGCCAGTACTTGGCTGGAGGCAGCACACACACAGAACACATTATCACGGCGTACTATAAATCATAAGTGCGGGCCCTTCCCGGCAGCGATCGCTGCCGGTACTTGGCCGGAGGCAGCACACACACAGAACACATCATCATGGCATACTATAAATCATAAGTGCGGGCGCTTCCCGGCAGCGATTGCCATCGATTTTTTATGGAATTCTGTCGACCTTTGTGGTCCGGTCAGCGGTTCTGTTGCGGGGGCCTATCATCCGTAGATGGCGGCACGAATTCTGTAACACGTGGTTCCATTCTGTAAGGCTGTGTGGATTTCTGTAGCTATCTATGCTGACGTCAGTATGGCCCTACCCGTTTCTGTAAAACGCTTTTTTTCTCTGTGGCTTCCTCATAAATTCTGTTGATTGTACAGAATTTTAACGGAGCCAACCAAATTCTGTTGGGGATGGACAGATGGGGCCACCTCTACCACGGACGAGGCGGACTTCCTGGAGCCCTTCCTCCGCACCAGCCGCCTGTGGATGCGGCGGCAGCCCCCCCTTCTCTACAGCCGGGCCGACGTCCTCTGCTTCCTCCAGGCCGTTGTCGTCGCACGGCTGTGGGAGCTAGCGTACATTGTTGGCACGGTGGGTGCGACGATCCCCTGGACGCGGCGGCATCCCGTCGCGTTTGCGCGCGCTGCGCGCGCATACTTCGATCCCCTCCCCTCAGCCTCCTGTGCCCATTCCATCAACGGCACAGCTCCGCAATGGTCCCCGCCCGCACAGATCCACACCTGCAAGTACATTGGTTGGACGGTGGGTGCGACGATCCTCTGGACATGGCGGCATTCCAACGCGCTTGCGCGCGCGGCGCGCGCAAACCCCGTCCCTTTCCCCATTGCTTCTTGTTCCCATTTCATCAACGGCATGGCTTTGCCATAAACCTCACCCGCAAAGATCAACGCTGACAAGCACATTGTTCCCCAATTGAAAGTGGCTGCGACGTGCGCTGCGCAGGCTGATCCGAGGTAGACCGCAGGCATCACCCAGAAGCAGGTCGAGTACAACCTGTCAGGGGAAGACACCTGGAAGGCGTTGAGGAACGACGCCGGGTTTAGCAGCGCCAAGCTGTTCGACGTCCTGAAGCCGTTCATGGGGTCCCGGGGGAGGGGCTGGCGGTGGGATGTTTACAACAACCCCCGGGTCACTTTTAAAGATGCCGACCCCCAATCCAAGGAGGCCCCAGCCTGGATACCCGGCGCGGACCTACCGGCGCAGCCCCCACCCCCCGCAGAGCCCGAAAAGGAGGGCGACAGCAGGAGGCACACAATGGCCATTCGGTGCCCCGCCCTGGACGTGGACATGGGAACGGACAACGAGCACCTCCCCGACCCCCTGGCCAGGGCTCCCAAAATGACGCTAGTTGCCTATGCGCACTGCGCCGCACTGGGAGAGGAGGAAAGCAAGGAGGAGGAGGCCAAGAGGCGGGCGCTGGCTGGGGGGTTCCTGCCGTGGCGGCCGATGCAGGTGGTGCGGTGGGTCGTCCCTAGGCTGGGGGTCGACTTCGGCCACCACGACCCCAACAAACTCCTATCCCATCGCAAGGCCGTCAAGGCGAGGCTCATCGAGGGCGATGCCAGGGAGCGGACCGCCTACAAGCACGTGAAGGACTGGTCCCAAGTGGAGCTCGTCCTCATCGACCCACCTTTCGGTATGAAGAAGCACGACCCGGAAGTCGGCCTTGCCTGGGACAAGGAGGAGGAGCGCTGGGGCCGTGCGGACGTCCGCAGGGCGCTGGACGCCTGCCACGCGTCGGGCATCCTGCCGCCCTCTGCCACCCGCGTGAACGGAGCCCGCCACTTCAACGTGGCCATCTACACCCGCCACAAGGACGTTCACGCGATGCTGGAGGCCGTCAATGAGTGGGCCACGGCGCAGGAGTACCCCGTCAGGGGCCACTTCGTCATCACCATGGGCCGGGACGAGAAGGCCCACCTCTGGAAAGGGGCCAAGACGCCCGGCCACGGCATCCCCGTCCTCGTTGTGAAGATCAACCATGGCCAGGACGGGGTTAGGGCGGACGATCTTGGGGGCCGGCTGGGGGGGAGGATGACCTACTTCTTCCCCAAGCCGGAGGCGGCGTCGAAGTGCGGGAGGCACGAGCTGGACGTTGTGCTTGTGGGGGACCGTAAGCGCAAGGTGAACCGCACCCAGAAGTCGCTGGAGGAGTCGCGGCTTCTGGTGCGCCTGCTGGCCCCGAGCCTGGGGTCGGTGCTGAGCCTGTGCAACGGCACGGGCACGGCGATGGTTGCCACCCTTCTGGAGGGACGCGACGGGCTGGGGTTCGAGACGGACGCGGTCCAGAACAACTGCGCCCGCCGCCACCTCCAGACCCTCTTCCACCGGGAGGGCCAGCTGTTCGCCGCACTGGAGGCCGGCCGGAACCTGGAATCCCGCGCCGTGCAGGAGTTGGCGGAGTCACTGGAGAAGCCCGGTCTGCTTGACGATGCGGTGAGTGGATCCCTCTTGTTTGCGCGCGCAGCGCGCGCAAAGCCCTAACAGCTGACGCTCCCAATTTTCTGGCGACACTCACCCTCGACTGCTTGTCCTCACAACACACCGCTACCGGGTCCGCGCCGCTGCCCGAGAACTTCCAGGCGTTCCTCGAGGACAAGGCTGCCATGAGCAGCATCAAGTTCATGTTCGGGGGTGTGTGCGAGAGGCTGGCAGAGCCGTTCTTCCAGTCCATCCCCCGGGAGGACATTGGCCTCATCAAGGCCAGGGGGGGCGCCCTCGCCCAGGAGGTGTTCGCGGACAGCAGGTACTTCCTCCGCACGTTAGCGGCGGGGAGGGCCCTAACCCTCCAGCAGGCCAAGGACTTCACCGAGTGGAACAGGATGAACAAGGACGACTACAACAACACCGCAGAAACGGAGCGGGCCCTGGAAGCCGCGGTGTGGGCGGGGTGTTTCGAGGAGTGGCCCTCTCAGGACGAAGAAGACAATTGGAGGTCAGGGCTGAAGCCGCCGTTGACGGTATCCGCGTCAGCGAACCAGCCCGTCGACGACACCCCAGCTGCAGTTGTTGAGGCCAGGGATCCGGGCACCGGCGAGGTCGGCGTGGCCGGGGGAACCAAGGAACTCACCTCGTCTCCGCTGGCCGCGGGGGTCATTGAGACACAAGCCTCCCAGGTGGACTCCCAGTCCACGATGTCGGAGTAGTGCGGGCCTGTGGTGTGCAAGGGGGAATGTAAGACAGTCCTGTAAAATTGTGTGATATCGCATCGTTGCCTCGTTTTGTGACAACCCTTTGCATCGTTGGTCTGCTGTTTGCGCGCGCTGCGCGTGCATACAGGCACTTGCCGTTCCCCTGTTCGCCGAGCGCCAAGGCAGACGCGTCGTGGGTATTGCTGCACTCGCTCCTGTGAGCCAGTTCTGTAGGGCACGTCCCACGGGATCACCCGGCACGCGGTGTGCGCCGGCAGCGCTGCAGGATAGTGCACCGGGCGGATGGTTGGTCGCATGTGGCCGCCACTGGCGACTGGCAGCCGCGAAATGGCGCCAGTTGGTTCCGTCTTGCATGTGACGCCGGATTCCAGTGGCGGCCCCCTCTCGTCCCCGGCAAAGTGCGCCACATGTGGGGCGCTTGCGCATGCGGCGTGCGCAAACTGCGCACGTGAGACTCGCATTTGCCAGAACGCACGCACATGTGACCGCACGTCAACGATACGCCCCCCCCCATCACAGCAACCTCGCCTCGAATGGAAGCAGCCCACCATGTGCGCGCGCGGGAGCCCGGCCGTCGCGCAGTACATGACAACCCCATCCCACGACCGCAATGCCAGCAACGAAGCTCGTTTTGCAAGCGGCGAGCGAAGCAACCAAATGGCGGTGTGCAGGGCGACGAGGCCCTGTGCCGTGGCACATGGCGGTGCCGCTGCCAGTTGCGACGCATCTGAATGCTGTCGGCGTGGGCGGCTCGACGGCGGCGGTGGCCTTGCGGGTGGGTGTCAATGCGGCCCCGTGGACCAGATCGCCCAGTTTCAGCATCCCCTGATCTGCCGAATCGGAATATTCGCCATGTCAGGATTTGGGCACGTGCCGGGCACACGCCCATCACTCAATCCCGTGGTAAGGGAGGCCCCAGCCGCGTGGTGGCCATGCGCACGAATCCTGACATGGCGAATATTCCGATTCGGCAGATTCTCCCGGGGCCTCATACGCGGCTTTCGTTGTCGTGTGGTCATTTGTCGCCGTGCCGCCGCCTGTCCACCGTGAATGGAGGAGCACGCCGCGCCGCTGGGACCGCATCGACACCGCCATCCAGGTGCGCCCCGCAGCCATGCGCACGCCGCCGTGCCCTTGGCGCCCCGCTCACGTCCACCAGGCGCCGTCGTCGCCAGTGGCGGCTGGATTTCGTTCTTCCCATGCCAGTTCTGGCAACCAGCCGCCGTCGGCAGCAGCACCGGCTAGATGCGCCACCGCGGAAGCTTCGGGGGCCCTGCCTGTGAGGCTCCGGCAGGCCGTCTACATGTGACCCCGTCCCTGTCCGGTGGTGTTTTGCGCGGGCGGCGCACGCGTAGAGGCCCCCACATGTGACGGCGGATCCCCTGCCCCCCAGTACGCACGGCACGAGCACGCGCCAGTGTGCATGGACGCCTGCGACACGGAGCGCGCCTCCCCGGCGGGCCGTCCACATCTGGCCCCGTCCCCGTCCGGTGGTGATTTGCACGGGCGGCGCGCGCATACAGGGCCCCCCCCCCCTTACATGTGACGTCGGATCTTCCTCACTTTCCAGTGCGTGCGGTGCGAGCTCGCGCCAATGTGCATGGATGCCTACAACGCGGAGCGCGTCCCCCTTTGCGCGCGACGCGTGCGCAACAGTGTCTTCCCCAGTCCCGTTGAATAGGGACGCTGTCGGCGTACAACGCATTCCAAATTGCGCGCGCCGCGCGCGCAATTGCCCACCAAAATCCCACTGCACAGTGGCACCCGCGGCGCAGAATGCATTCCCGGCAGCGCTCCCAGCCCGCTCAGCTGCCAATCCAAAGAGGGTTGTGAACGGACGGTAGTGGCATGGAACGCACTACCTTACGCGGATCGGGCGTGCATCGCGGTCTCCCCGCAAGTTCGGGGGCCTTGCAGTTTGCGCGCGCGACGCGCGCAAACGTCGCTCCAGGAGCCTCTTCGCCTGATATGACAATGATATGATGTTGTTAGGGAAGGACAATGGTCTCTGCAAATGGCGGATGGTCCACTTTGAAATCCGTGTGTTGTCGAAGGGTGTTTGCACGTGCTGCGCGCGCAAACCTTTTGGAGCATTACCACGGTGCTGTCACACCCTTTCCCAGGGGACGATTGCCCAAAGGCGCGCGCTTTCCTGCCTCAATTGCACGGTCCCCCTCGTGCCCCGAGTTCGTGAGCGGCACGCCTTCTCCATTGACTGGTTCCTTGGCAAATTCGCCAAGTTCAATGAGTGACGCTGCACTCGTTGACCACCGTCCAGGACCGGGTGCGTGATGGAGTTGACGACCTCATCCATTTTGAGCAGCACCACGCCGCGAAGTGGCAGCAGTTCCGCGTCACGCGACATTCCGGCTTCGTACCTCTCGCACCTTGCCACGCCAGTTTCCGGCGCCTCGTCCAGCCGCGTTCGAGAGCAGACCGTCGAGATGATGCACGACCGCTTCGACGAGATGACGTCCCCCAGGAAGCGAAAGTCGACCTGCTCAGACGGCCAGGGGGGCTGGCGCGACCTCACCGAAGACTCGCCCAAGCCGGCAAAGAGGAGCAGGCTCGAGAAAATGGAGAGGGCCATCACCAACGCCCTTGCCGCGGGGGTCCCCACGCAGTGCTGCCCCCGCCAGTGCCACAACCTCTTCACGGCCAAGGAGCTGGTGGCAAGGAAGGTCGTCCGGGCGATTCGCCGGTTTGACGAGGCGGACGCCGACCTCCGGGCGGACATATCGCGCTGCCGGGTGGGAAGCGCATCCACCGTGAAGCCCGGTGGAAGCGGCGGCGCCGCCGAGCCCCGTCGCCAGCGCTACGAGTGGAGGGTTAGGGGTAAGGTTGTGTGCATCAAGGCATTCGCCTTGTGGCACGGCGTCTGCGCCGACACCGTGTACCGGAAGAGCACGCAGGGGCGGGGTCGGAGCGGGGTGGTGCCGAAGGTGCGCCACCATGGAAATTGGAGGACCCACCGCCACGGGAAAGGGAGGTACGACTGCGCCGACTGGCTGAAGGACCTCGTCGGCCGCCTCGCCCAGCCCTTCCCCGACTGCACCGTCAGGGACCGGTGCACCGGGGAGGTCAAGGCCAAGGAGTTCCTACCGGTGGGGCTGTTCTCCACCCTGCTGTCCATCTACGAGTACTACTGCCGCGCCACCGCCGCCCGCCCGCCCCCCAGGGAGCCTGTCTCCTACACCGCCTTCCGCCGGACGTGGCTTCAACGCCACTTCCAGGTAGGCATCGGCCTCCAGCCATGGGACCTCCCTCCGTCTTCTGAGCACTTCCGTGGGACTCGCCTGGCCCCGTCGCTGACAGTGTCGAATACACCCGCCCTGAGCCTGCATCTTCTGCGCTTGCCATCGCCAGGTGCGCACTTACCGCCACCAGCCCTTCGCCAAGTGCGACACCTGCGTAAGGCTGAAGGAGACCTGCCACGCCACGGCCTTGCCATGGGGCCGGCCAGGGAGGCCACCGTCCGGATACTGGAGAAGCACGAAGCGTACGTCACCGCAGTGAGGGGGGCAATGGAGGAAAGGAGGCGTTACGCCCTCGACCACCCCGAGGAGGTCCTGTACCTGAATGTAGATGGCATGGACCAGGCAAAAACGGCGATACCCCACGAGTTGGCAAAGAGCAAAGCGGACGAGGTGGGGCTGCCCCTGACCACCAAGCTATTGGGCGGGATTGCCTACGGCCACGGATGGTGGGGGTTCTGGTCGTTCCCGGAGTGGGCGGCGTCCAGCAACCTGACGCTCACCTACCTCTGCAAGATGATCAGGGACGTCACCCGCTGCGACGCAGCTGCGCCCGGGCTCCTCCCCCCCCACCCTAGCCTGCCCCCCGTGCTGCACATCCAGATGGACAACATGGCGAAGGACAACAAGAACCACTACCTCCTCGGGTTCTGCGCCATGCTGGTGGGGGAGCGGGTGTTCAAGGAGGTGCGCGTCTTTTTTTTGCCAGTGGGCCACACGCACCAGGAGATAGACGCCACCTTCAGCCTGGTGGCCTCCGCCATCAACCGGGAGGGGGCGCTGTGCCTGGAGGACCTGATGAGCGTGGTGCAGCGGGCGTGGGGGGAGCACGCGAGCGTGGGCAGTTTGCGGAAGGTGAACACAAGGGTGGACCGCGTAGCCGACTTCAGGCGCCTCCTCAGGTAAAAGCGCGACCGCCGGCGGGGTATCGAGGAGGAGGAGGACGACGCCGAGGATGGGGATGCGGGCGTCCGGATGCACACATTCAGAGGCCTCGGAACTGGGAGGGACAACAAGAGGTGCGCCTGCGGCGGCCGGCCCGGGCGACCTCTCCTGTCCGCACCTTTTCGAGTGTGGAACTGGCCTGCATTTGCGCGCGTCGCGCGCGCAAGTGCAAAGTTGCTCCTTCAGCGCGCGCCTTGGTTCCCTGCATCGCCTCAATCCAGCCTGCGCAATGCTGTTTTCTCCCCCAATCGCCCCACCGCGCAACTCGGATTGCGGGTTGGGCCTTCCCTCCGTCGCCGGGTTTGCTGCCCTCTTTGTCGGGGGCGCTGCGCGACTTCGTTGGGCTGGTGGGATTTGGCCCCTGCCTGCAGTCGTGGCATCCGCACCATCCTTCTCTTCTCCCAATCGCGGATGCGCTTGGTGTCTGTTGCTAACAGAAACCTAGTGGCACCCAAGGAGGGTTTGTGCGCTCAGCGCGCGCAAATCCTCGCGATCATCGGTTGCAATCCTCAATTTTTGTTTGACTTTCCAGTGCGCTTTTTGCGGCTTGGTGCCTACGCGGACGGCACCGGCCACAGTGACGCCCTCTCGACTCGACAGTGCTTCACTGCGGGGTGCTCCTTTGGGCAGGTGCTTCCACTCATTCAAGTTCGTCTTGGAGGGGGGGGTGCCCGTCGTGTACGCCCGCGAGCACGATAGGGAGGACTGCCCCTGGGTGGGCATGCCCGACGGCCGCGGGTGGCCGGTGTTCGTCACAGGGAAACCCGCTCCGAGGTTCACCGACCTGCGCTGGGAGCCACGGGCCGCACTTCAAGACTTTGAGGACGTCAAGAAGAGGGTCCTCATGAAGCTCGCCAGGTGGAGGCGCCAACTCGACATGTGTGGGGACCCCGCCGCCGCGGAGGACATCAAACAACGCAGGCTCCACCGGATGGCCGGGGCCGTGCGCTGGTGGGAGGCCTTCATTGCCTCGCACGAGCGCACATTCCTGCTGGACGGGAGTGGCAGACCCACGTTCGCCATCGACGAGGGGGCCACCCTGCGGCTGGACAGCTTGTCCCCTGCCTCGCTCGCTGCCCCCTCCACTGCGGCCGGGAGCGCGCCCACCACCGCCTCTAGCGTCCCTGCCCCCATCGCAAGGTACGCGCGCATCCGCGCGCCACGCTCCATCCGCCCGCGTTGATTCCCCCCCCCCCCTTCCCTTGCCATGGTGCCTTCACCATCCCGCCGTTGGTGCAATATGCAGGGACATAGGCCCGGCGCCCGGGGAGCGCCCCCTGCTGTTCGGGCACCTCTCCGCGCTCCCCAACGACAGAGAGTACATCCCCTTCGACGCCGCCCGGGACATAGAGGCCGGCCATCAGGTGGCCATCGCTATGTCCGACGCCGACGCCAAGGAATGGGGCCAGCGCTTTGACGTCGCCATTGTCAAGGGGGCCAGGGCCACAGAGGGGTGTGGGCCCGCGGCGGTGAAAGTGTTCACCGTCGCATATTACGAGAGCGAGTTCAAGCCCCAACCCCCCTACAACTTGGGGACCCTCCGCTTCGACGCCTCGGACAATGCCCAACTGAACGGGCGCTGGGTGGAAGGGCGGCAAATACAGGGGGAGGTGTCCTCCCACAACATCATTTGTGACGTTTGGTTGGAGGCTAATGGAGCTAGGAGGGGGTACATCCACCCCCAGTACAAACGGCGACTCTTAGCGGAGCTGGAGCGTTGGGATGAAATGTGCTAGACGGGGGAGGGGCCATTTCTAGACCTAGCAATTTGTAATTTCCTTTGCGTGTAACACCAATTGTAATCGTTGCCACAAAGGCCATGTGGCACCCATGACTTGTGGGTCACATGGATTGATTGTGAGGTGGTTGTGGGTGTCCTTGGCCAGCACCAACTTGATTTTGTTTGTGTGCAACATCGCGGTTTCCCTGTGCGTTGGGTGACCCAAAAATGGCCTGTTTGTGCGCAGGTTTGTTGTTGTGGCATTTTTCTTCCATTCCGCCTGTGCGCAAAATGCACGTTTTGTTGTTTTCCGTGACCCCTTACTGGCATTTTGCACGAAAGCTTGTTATACCTATCTGCAAGTGCAGATGGCTCCCAAGTTGTGGAAGGTTGTGGGTTTAGCTATAGCAGGAAGGTTCTTTGAGTTTATGTGTTTGCCTTTCGGATATTCCAACAACTCACATGAGTTTTTGTGGGCATTGTGGCCGGCCGTTTGGCGGGTTTCGCAACACTTACACTCTCAGATCATTTTTCATATGGATGATATTCTTTTACTTTCTCAATCTGAGCCCCAACACCAGCGGGACTAGGAGATTTTATTAAAGGAGTTACAGAGGGACAGGTGGTATGTCAATTGGGATAAGTGCCAATCTTGCATAGACCGCTTTGAGTACTTGAGGGTTTCATTACCTTCTTACAGGTTAGAGCCTACCAACTATGTCTTAACTCAATTTGACCAGGCGCCTATGCCTACGACTTAGTCTAGTTGGCGCAAGATCTGTGGTTAGTTGAACCATTCTGCTCGTTTTATTTGGCAAGGGCATTTGGTGTTAAACGCTTTGAGGGAAGTGCAAGCACACCCTTCATTGGGCCAATGGCGGTATTTTCTTTCTTTGTTGCATTGCCATTTTGTTCAGTGTGCTATCCCCTCTTTTGCTACTGCTGGGTTCTTTACTGTGATTACGGATGCGAGTAAGATTCGTTGGGGTGCATGCGTTTACTCCCAATGCACTAGGACGGGAATGTCCCACCTCCCTAAGGAGGATGAATGTTGCGCACATTGGCCTGATGTGGGGGACACCCTGCCCAAGATATGGAGACACCCCAACCAGACCTTATGTTACTATAGTATAAGATATGGGAGTAGGTCGGGGTGGTCTCGCCTAGGTCCCCGTAAGGACCTCGGTGTCCGGCGAGGCAGGTTCATGGCGCAAAGAGGGCAAGAGCCCCACACCCACAATCTTGTCATATCACGCTACTTTGTCTCCTACAAAAATGTTAGCAAAAGCATATCGCGCGCGACTCAAACTAGTCTGAGTGGGTCTCCCCCCCCTTCGATCTCAAGATGAAAGGCCTCGACCATGTTTCGATACTATTCCACTCTTAATGGTTCAACGCTACTCTCACCTACCCCTTGCACCTACTACGATTTACGGTAGGACTTTTTCCAAGCTCGGGCGCAATATAACCTGCATGGAATCCATTTACCCTCATAATTTTGCCACTCCTCTTCCTGTCCATTCTGGCACAACAAGCTACTCAGGTGGCTCACTGCCTTCTCCACAGTGTTAAAGTGCATCACTTTTTCGCCATTCTCAATAAAGGTTCGAGCCTGGTTGTGATGAGTACGGGCAAACCATTCCAAGAAAGTGACCACACCCTTTGGCTGCAATGTCCCTTCTCGCCATTCTGCCGGACGTCGTGCTCACCAATCCACAAACTTTTGTTCAATTCGCTGCTTCTACTGTGGTAATCTTTTCTCGGCGATCTGCATCAACCGCGCCCTATGAGCCTCCCATGCAACTTGATACTGTTCACTCATCTCTCGCACCATCCACTCCTTTACTCGCTCTGCAACAACTGGCTCTCCTAGTAGCTCTTCCTGGGTATCCTGCACTTCCTAAGAATGCATTCCCCATGGTCCGAACGGTTGGGTATGCCTGAAAACGCCCCTCTCGCCTCGTCCGGGAGGAATATGGCAGCCAAATGGTATGCGCGGCTAGGCGCTGAAGTGGAGCGCCAAGTCCGGAGTTGCAACCATAACGAAAAAGCTAAAGGGCCATTGACACTTGAAACGCAAGGCATATGCTCCTCTCCGTTCCGGGCGGGGGCGGACCATGTGGCCCATCCCCGGATTGGGGCAATGACAAACCGTTGGGGCGCGATTGGGCAAAGCCCGTGAACGAAACTGAAAGGAAACGAGAGGAGGAGCAACGGGAGCTGAGCAACGGGAAGGACGTCGGCTTCGTCACGAGCTGGAACAAGGTGACGCAAGATAATCTAGAGTTAAAGTTAAGATACACTCATTCTTCATCCACCCACGTCGATCGAAGTGCCGCCGCAAGCGCGCGCTTGCTGGACTTGCTGTGCTCGACGATGTCAAACGTATTAGTCAACCTCGGAGTGCACATGACTCCTCATCGTCGTCCATTTTCACACAACAGGGAAGGAGGCAGCCGGTGCCCCAGGAAGGTCACGCTTTCCCCCCCAACTCCTGCCACGCCATCCCGCTCCCCGCCCACGGCAATCGGAACTCCTCCGGAGCACACCCCCCTACAAAAAATGCCCCCCCGCCTCTCAATTATCTTGGAAAGCCCAGCAGAGCCCACCCGGCGCGCCGGAACGCGCGCCTGCGGACGCCATGCAGCGAGCCAAGGCGCGGCGCGGCGCGGACGCGGCCAACGGCTCCGGCAGCGATTCATGGACCTCGGGGCGATCGACGCCGGAGATGGGCGGGCGCTCCACGCCGCAGGGGTACCGCGCGGCGCTGTCGTCGAAACCCCGGGAGGGGTCCAGCACTTCGGGCGCCAGCCGGCCACAGAAGCGGCGGTCTGCGTCGGCCACGGGCGTGCGGGGCGACGTGCGTACGGCGCAGAGCGCCACGCCGGAACCACTGGTGCGGCCGGCGACGTCATCCGCCCAGGCTCCGCCGCAGCAGACCGGGGAGGGCGTCAAGGTGCGGGGCTCTTGCCCGTGATCTCTGGGACGGATTGATCGCGAATCAATTCTTCCTGGGTGGGAGAGGGGGCGGCTGGTCGCATAACGAGCGCAATTTTGCGTGTGGTCGGTAGAATTTTCGCGTTAGTTTTGTGAGAGGGGATTGCCGTGGGGGGGTGGACCCCAAGAGGAGCGAGGGGGGCGTGCCGCGGGCTGCTGGCCGGTCGCGGGGGGCGGGCGGAGCGGTGGGGGCGGGCGGATCGCCGGACGTCGGGGATCGGGGTGCGCCGCGGGGAGGGAAGGGCCGGTGAACGGCCGCGGAAGTTGTCGGGGATGCGCTGGGCGGTGGGAGGGCGTGTGGGGCGGGCTTTGATGGCTCGGCACGAGCCCTCGAGCTGCGGCGCGCGGCCCTGCTGGTCGTTTGGCGCTGCGCGTCGCGCAGAAGGCCGTCGATGATGAGAAGCGGCGATCCGCACGGGTTAAGGGCATGTTGGGCGAAAATGGGGCCCGGTTTTCGGACCCCGGTAGATGCATCGCCCCAGTTTGGGCGAGGGGTGGCCGTCTGCGGCGTTCGGCCTCTTCCATCGCGGCATGAGCGCCGTTGTGGGCGTGGGGGGCGGCCCACTCGCCGGTGAGAGGGTTGAGACTGAGTTCAGCCCCTTCCGTTTGCCGAACCAGGTGATCATCCGAATTCGGCCGCTCAACCAATCCGAAGTCCTGGCAGGTGCGTCCCTTTCCTGCCCCGAGAAAACCTCCGCATCCTGACAGACGACCATGTTCCCTGTTTTCCTTGCCCCTGGCAGTTGCACGCTGGCCTCAGTGGTCCCGGTGGCGAGTGCTGCCGTTTGCTTGCCCTCTCTGCGGTTTTGATGCGCGGCTCAGCGGCGGCCACATCGTGGCTTGGCGTGCGCAGAGGACTGCACGCGCGCCGTGACGTGCATGGACGACTACACGCTGACGATCAGCCCCGACAAGAAGAAGCAGAGGTCCGAGGAGGCGTGCACGTTCACCTTCGACTCCGTGCACCAAGAGACGAGCACGCAGGCGGAGGTGTTCGAAGGTGGGGGAGGTTCCTTGCCAGCAGGACAGAAAACGCGGCTTGCAGTGGGCAGCATTCTGGTGAGCAATTGAGCTTGCAAGACTCTTTTCCATGCTATGTGAGATGGTGTGCGCAAGTGGGCAAGCACCACGTGTGAATGAATGCTGAGCGAGAGAGTACAGCGCAGAGATGAGAGTGTGCAGGGCGAAGATGGGGCTGGCTGGGAGACTGGCGCCAGCCGCGGTGATGGTCCAGACAGACCAACTTATGCACGATGCAGATGGGGAATTTTGGAACGTGTTGCATCTCTTTGACGTGGAGAATGGCAGGCTGTCGTTGCTGGAATTAACTTTGACACGTTGGAAGGGGTGGTCGCCTGTACGCTGTTACTTCGAGTGGCGGCAGATGGATGCCTGAATGCGAATTCTGTGCCACCAGCGTGTAAAATGCCCATGCTGGCATGCTTGTGAGCATCTGTCTCCATAACATTGTCACCCTGGTTTAGTCATTGCAGTCAAGCTATCATGTCATGTGCCAGAAAGAGTGGTGGGCAGCTGATGGCCACCCTGTAGCCTTTGCATGTCTCAGCAGACTGGCTGTGCTGCTGCAGAGGTTGGCATCCCAATCATTGAAAATGTGGTGGGCGGCTACAACTCTACAATATTTGCATACGGACAAACGGGGGCGGGCAAGACCCATACCATGATCGGCGATCCTGAGTGTGGCAGAAAACGCTTGGCAGTGGAGGTGGGTAAATTGGCTGCGAGCCACCCATTCTCATCCTGGGATGATCGCAGTTAGGTCTGAAACGGCTCTGATTGTGGGAGAAGAAGGGCAGGCGGCAATGTGAAGTACACGTATGCCCCTTCTGGCGAGTGTTGGAGGCTCGTGCCACTTGGGATAGGCGAATCTGAAGGGCGAATCTGAAGGACACAACAGAACATTGATGGCACAGCAGTAAACAGTGCCCGAAAATCTCTGTGCAGAAGATTTTGAAACCTAAATGACTGACAGGGTGAAGGTTGACAGCTCCAGCACCACTTTGGAAACCAGCCCTGAGCAGCGGCATCCTCCTGCTGACATGCTTGCAGGAACAATATGAGTGACAGACAATATGAGGCCGCGTTAATCAATGCAGTTGTGGTGTGACTGGCATGGCAGTGAAGTGTGCCATCAATTAAAGCTGGCCTGTGTGCATCCTCAGCGATCAGCACCAGCTGTGTACTGCACTTTTTGCCCGCAACTTCCCATCTTGGCAATTAATGCAACTATGCCAGTCCAGTGGATGCAGATTGGAAGTACCCTTTCGTCCTCTTAGCAAGTCTTCATGGTGCACAAGAATCTGCCCGATGCTATCAGTAATATCCATGGACTTTGCCATGTTCAGTGCAAACAATTATAGTTTAGTGAAACAGGCTGCAAGTGGACATGTGCCCAGCATCGGCTTCCAGACACATGGGCTGTGTTTTGTCGTTTCAGAACATGTGTACTCATCGGATCTACTAGTATGCGGACAGTCTCCAGGGAGTTGACTTTCTTCTGTGCTTGAATCAGGGCGGATTGGCACCCAGGGTGTTTCAGTACCTCTTCAAGAAAATCACTGAAGAAGAGCAACGCAAACGTGATGAATACGGTAACCCTGAGGAGCTCCACTTCAGTGTGCGGTGCAGCGTTCTCGAAATCTACAATGAGCTCATCACAGATTTGCTGAACCCCAAAGAGGTCAACTTGCAAGTCAGAGAAGATGCCCAGAGGGGTGCTTTTGTTGATGGCTTGAAAGAGGTTCATTGCCAGAATGGTGAGCGCTTTCGCACACTGCCAACAGTGTCTAGTGTTTTGGGGGCACATCCAGCTTCACATAGGGGGATAAGACCAGTCCACAATGCCAAAGACTGTGTGGTTCAGGATGATGAATTGAACTGCACCACAACAACCTACAATTTGCTATTGTTTTGGGAAAGTGACACATCTTTCTGGGCTACATCCAGAGTACTGCATATATTGGACCATCATTTCTCATTTCTTGGAAAGGACTGGTATGCTTTGTCCCCCAGAAAAAATGTTCAACCAACCCTGTAATCGATGCAGTCGATGTGGAATTGTGCATCGCTTGCCCAATATCAGCACTGCCAGTTTGTTGTTTGGCTCAAACCTCGATTGTGATTCACCATTCCTTTGCGTTTTGTGTGGTGGAACAGTACAGATGTTGTGCCACAAGTGTCCATGATTGTATCCCTGCACGACAGAAGAGTACACTTGGAGCCCAACTAGCACGTGGAGCTTGACGAAATTTGACATTCTGGCTGTGGTATGTGGCATTGTTTGGTACTACCAAAAACAGCACCTGTGGAAAAGAAAGCAAAGACTTTGCACCTTGCAGGTGCTGATGGGTGCACAACATCCTATCAATGCTTGGTCATGCCCCTGGATCACAATTTCTCACACCACTCCCAGCACCCTGCATATTTTGATCAATTACAGGGTGCTTGAATGCATCCACGATTATCACCCAACCAGTGAATCCTGGCATTTGTGTCAAAAGACGTGGATGCCGTTGATCATTGTTCAAAGGCCAGAAACAGACGTTATCCCAATACGCTGCAGCCACCTCATCTACTGTCCTAGGGGGCAGGGAAAAGAGGTCTCAAAGAGCAGCACCTGCTGCTGCCCTTTACCTTCACCTGCGTGGCATTTTGTATGGCAACCAGTGGTCTTCTTCCCGGTGCGTCAATCCTGTGAGTACTTATGTCAAAACTGGCTATCATTTGCCACCTGAGCTCCAGACAATGACAGTGAACTTCTGATCACGAAATATGTTCAAGACCATTCTTTCTGAAAGGGAGCACCCTCACTTGCACTCCTTGCAGCTATTCTGCTTGATTGGAGGATTTTTGAACTGCAGCTGGTCTGTTGTGCTGCAGCCAGTGAAGCCCTCCGTCTATTGTTCACTGGGGCTCAGAATCGCAAGACTGCGCACACCAGGGCCAACAGCAAGTCAAGTCGATCCCACTACATTTACACCTGCTTTGTGGAGCGAACGTCAAAGTCGATTGATGGCATATGTCAGACAAGACACTCCAGACTGAACCTTGTTGACTTGGCAGGTGTGCAGTGCCCCTTATTGTGGTGTCCGCCTTGGCTTGGAATCGATATCTTCATTGTACGTATTCCACTCACAGTACATACAAACAACATACATTCCAACAACAACAGGAGCAATAGCTACGTGTGAAATTACTCTTGACAATGGACATTATGTTCAATCGAGCATCTCCTGAGCACCTGTGCAGTGACAGTGGATGCTGGTTGCAAGGTATGTGAAAATTGTGCTTGGCTTGGAGAAACAAATGCACACTATGTGCCAGTCTTTCCACGCTTCCAAGGCCAGGCTCATATTGAGCCAAACAGGGGGCATGCTCCATAACTGGGACCCTGGCAAGGAAGCAGACGCCTGTAATGCTTGCCCGTCATTTGCAGTTGTGAGAGATGGCGGCCAATGGTGTTGCTGAAATTATGCGTCAACGCTCGTTCGGCTTCCTTGGGTGCACAGAAGCTCTGTGGTAGAGGTCGTCCTCGTCAGCATTACAGCAGCAGTGTCCATTTCTTGTCATGAACTAACAATGCAAGCCGAATTACCTGTATGGTGGGCATTGGCCTGGGCTCCCACAGCATATCTTTTAGTTACAAGGTTTCATGGCACATAATGTTAGAGCGGTGTCTGCTGTGCAAGTGTTCATATTTCCACTTGTGCTGCTCATGTTCCTGGTCTGCCAATGGCCGTGTGCTCTGGAGCACGATGTTTATGTCGATGGACGTTGGGCGCTGTCCATGAGCCGATTTAGAATCCAGCCAAACTTAATTAATGGAATATGTGCTGATGTTGCAGCAAACATCGCAATTTTTGTGCCACTTGTCAGTTGGCACAGTTTGCCTTTCAGTGTCCCATACAATGCTGTGTGCTGTGTCTGCCTAGGGAGTGAGCGAAACAACATGTCTGGTGCCACAAACCACCAGCTGAAGGAAGCCTGCCACATTAACAAGTCGCTGTCAACACTGGGGCGAGTGATAAAAGAGCTGCTTGAAAGCCAGAAGCATGGGGGTGGTCACATCCCTTATCGCGACTCTAAACTGACCTACCTGCTGCAGGTAATTCATACTGTTCGCGGAATTGGCCCACAATTACTGCATACTTGCAAGGGGTCCGGGTGCAGCACAAGTTGTGGAACCCTTGGCAGTTGTCAGTTGTTGACTGATGTATCCATCAGGGGGGACAAAGTGCCACATGAATAGGTCCAAAGGCCCCCAAAATCAGGTCTACAATGGGCTAGCAGTGGTTGCCATAAATTTGGTTGCCCTTCCCATAACTTTCCCATCGCTTATTTTCTTTTTTCAGCTCTCAGCAAACTCTAACAGCTGGATGCATTGTGGCCAAAGTTCCCAAATGAGTTTACAGAGATCGCCTTGAGAACACACCGATGCTGGCTGGTGCCGTGGGCATGAATGTGCAAGTCTGTTACCTTTGCAATCCCCAACAGCGTTGGTAACAGGATCTTCACACACCTATCTGTTGCAGGAGTCCCTTGGTGGAAATGCCAAAACGACGATAATTGCCAACATCAGCCCCTCCTCAATTTCGTACCACGAAACGCTGAGCACCCTCCAGTTCGTGCGGCGAGCAAAGTACATCAGGAACAATGCCCGAGTGAATGAAGACAGTGAGGAGAAGAAGAACATAGAGGACTTGCAAAGGGAGGTCAAGCGGCTGAAGGAAACCATCACCAACTTGAGGTCTGAGGTCGCAACACCAGCAATCAAGGAGAATACTGTCCTCAAGGGGCATGCCGATGAGCTCCAACGCCAGCTGGATTCTGCCAACGCAGCCAACTTCCTGCTGAAGGAGGAAAAACAGAAACTGCAGGAGCATGTTGCGCGGCTACAGGGCGACCGGGTGGCCATGAAGAAGAGCATTGACCTGTTGATGCGCAAGGTGAATGACGCACAGAGGTCATTCCAGGCAGTTGAGGAGCTGGGAGGCAAGGTGTCGGAGACGGAGAGGGAGGTGCTGGTGCGTGAGCTGCAGAAGGAGGAACTGGAGCGGCTGCAGAGCACAGACCTGATGGACGATATGATGAGGGAACTGGAGCGGGCCCGCGAGACAATGGAAAAGCAGCAGCTGGAAGTTGAGATGCTGTACAAGGTGGATGGTCTGCAAGCACTTGTTCCTATTGAATCTGAGTGCCAGTTTTGTATTTCACGTGTTGCACTCGGGCTTTGATGTTCTTCCCTAGCTGGTATGTTGAGTCTTACGGGATGTTCTATTCCCTGTTATCAAACAAGTGTTGTGCTTTGCACAGGAATCATGTTGCATTGCGTGTGTTGCCACAGGCATTCTTGTGCATCCTGTTGCGTCAGGATACTTACAGTGGGCCTTATTGTATACAGCAGTGAAACACGTCGATTGGACAGCGTTGCATCTTGCCTGCAAGCAAGTTCCTAAATTCTTTCTTGTTCACAGTGTTCAACATCTCTACCGTGGCTTTTTCACGTTCGCACCAGTTTTGAGAGCAGCGATGGGTTTCCCCGCAGAATGATGCACAGAAGGACGCATCGCTGGCTGCTGTCAGCGAGCAGCTGGCCCGCGAAAAGGACGCATCGGCTGGACTCGAAGCAGCCCTGGACCGAACGCGTGCGGAGCTCATCTCTGCTCGTGATGGTGTGTGTCTCACCAAGGGGGAGGTCTCCAAACGGGAGGTGGAGACGGAAAACCTGCGACAGCAGCTGGCCCATTTGAATGGAGACCTAAACTCTGCTCAACGGGAGAACGCCCGGCTCAACGAGCAGCTGACGAAGAAGGGCAATATGATCTGCAAGCTCGAGTGCACGGTGTCAGAGCTGCGGCAGCTGATCCGGGACACAAAGAACGAGGCTGCCACATTGATTGAGGACCGCGAGCAGGAGAATGACTACCTCAGACACCTGCTGGATGATGCCACCAGCCGTGTTGATGCCGCTGAGGCCACCCTTGCACAGATTTCTCTGGAACGGGACCAGGTATGTTTCATATTTTGTGTGCTGGAGAACCCCTTGACATATTAGATATACTTCTGGAAGGCGTTTTGATCTGTCGGAAGCATCAACCGGCATAGGTTGGTTGGCCTAACCAGGCCAAACCAAGCCAGCCCTCACTTGAATTGTTACGATTGTGCATATGGTTGCTTTTGATCTTGCCAATTCCTGAGCCAGGTTCGGCCCGAGCTGCCAGTTCCTCTTGGATGAGTTCTGCGATTGCACTGCAGTCTCAGATGGCTTTGAAATGGTTTGCCCATCGAGGACTTGTGTTGTGGTTGCCAGGTTCGCCGGGCCAACTTCAGCTTGACAAATTTTATGGAGAACATCAACGACGTCATCCGCGATGCCGAGGTCACCACGCCAATGGGCATAACCCACACGATTCGGGACTACGAGGATCGTCAGGGCTTTTACGATGTGTACGACAGACCCACTGTGGCTCGCAGCGTGACTCCGAAGTATGCGGTGTCTCCTGAGTCCATGAGCCAAAACGGCTTGGCGGGCTACATGAGCCCTCCCCCAGGGGCCCGAGTGGAAGTTGGAGGGAGCTACGGTGAGGGAGGAGAGTACTAGGTCCGTCCAGCTCTTCAAATTGGCGTAGTGCATGGGTTGGCAGTTTAGTAACTTCTTGAAGCTGGGGGGGTTGTGGCGTGGTTCCTACTGAAGGCCTGCGGGTAGTTTGCAGGGTTCTGTATATGCACATGCTGTAATATTTTTGAACGTAATCATCCCCGCAGTAGGCACCGATTATGCTTGGGACCTTGACCACAATTCATTCCCGGGAGGAAGGATGGTCGCATAAGGCCGACGAGCGTCGCCGGGCAAGTTGTGTTCTGTCTTGGCTTGTCCCCGCCTTGGGGACAGTTCAGTGCGGAGGGGGTCTGCGCGCGCATGCAGATGATTGGGTCTGTTTGGGCGGGCTTCTTGGTGCGGCAGGGTCTGGCAAGTGTTTGTTTGGTGATTGCACACATTCTGCGTTGGTCGGAGGACAACAGTGGAGGGGCTGGCTGTGCTGAGACTCGCATGGCCGTTGGCTGTTGTTCCGAAGAACGGTGGATAGGAGCACTGAATTTGGGAAGGGGCCAGATCCATTTCTTTGTTTGCACATTTTGTATTTTGTACTCACATCGATGTAGGCACCCTGACGGACAGATGATCTTCTTGACTCCTCCGCACCCGTTGGAGTTTGACACTGTCAGATTGGCAGCCAAATGAATCAGGCACAGTGGTTGAAATGGATGTCCCCTGCCCTGCCCCCAGATTCCAGCCACACGTGCTGCGTTTTGATAGAACCCAACTACTTTTCATAACGGTAGAAAAATGGCTGACAATCAATCGAGAGACTGGGCACTAAAAGATCCACGTCGAAGCGAGCGAGGGTTGCACCGTTCATGGCGGATCGACAAAGCACATTACATGCGGCAAAACATGTCCATTTCCACAGAGCTCTCGCCAGTCCCCAATAGCGTTTGATGAAAATCTGCAATTTGCAGCGCGACCGTTTGCGTACCTGTCCAGCATCGGACAATCAGGTCTGTGCGCCTGGTGCCAGTGTTCACCATCGTTGTGAGTAGCCCTTGGAGCAGGAGACTCGGGCCAGGTTTGAACTGCGATTCTCAATGCTTGTGGTTGCCAAAACAGTGGTTGAGCGGCAGGGCGTGAGTATCCAGCAACAACATGGACTTGTCCTTGAGGACCCAAGCGTGCCCTGTCTGGGCCCATTTGGACCCATGCCACCCGGTGACGCTGCACAGCCACCACACGGGAACCGTTGCGATGTGCGATGTACTCGCTTCTGTTGCCACTCTCTTCCCCTAGCGCACAAGCACAGCTTCCCCACATTTCTAGCTGACAAGGCGTGCTTTTATCCTGGGCAGACTTGGCCTTTACGCTGACAACCTCACTTTTGCGTTCATGCTTTTACACGTGATACTTATACATACATCATCGAATTCGATGGCATGGTCACATAGTATCAAAGGGATGTGCACCAGCCGAAGCCCAACCCCGTCTAGGGAATCTGCACTCCTCCAGCAAGCGGCCCACACCAGAGTTCATTGATTTCAATGGCACTCCGGGAATTGTCTGCCTGAATATGTCGAGCAAGAACTCTATTTGGATGAGGAAAATATGCACAGGCTGGCGTGGCTTGGTTTCGATATTTGCTCAAATTTTGTATGGCCGGCAGCATTTTTCGCTGAATTTCCTTTCTAGGTTGTGCGTGGGTGTGCAAAAGTTGGTGGGGGCAGAATGCCACATAACCACCGGACGCTTAACTGCTTTATTTTTTGCGTTGTCCACTTCTCAACTGGAACCCCGCAGATATCTGCTGGTGCTGTGATACGAAGGGTGCTCATGGCTCTGATGAGGTGATTTCGGGCAAAGGAGTTCCTAGCGAGGGCAATGGGAATTGGGCACACTGGGTTCGAGACAGACACACCATGCTGGAGTCAAACCAGACAGGAATAGTAATCTGTCGTAGAGTATATATGTGTGGTGCTGTCCTGTAAGAACACCCCTCCTTACCGACCCAAAGGCCCACCCCGCCGTATCGCCATGAGGGCGATCGCTCCATGTGAGGGCACACGATCGTGATGGGGCCCACACTATTGGCGCAGCCGCGCAGGTCGCGAGACCAAGGGAGCACCTTCGAGTGCTTAACATCAACGTGTCCCCAGGATGCCACTTCACACCGTTGGGGGCCGCCAGACGGTCACTCTCCTCCTACCGGATCTACTACCTCCCTCTCCTCCTTCCTCCTTCTCCTCCGGCCTATTTCTCCGCTTCTTCCAAGCGGGCGCCACGGTGCGGGCGCCCGCAGCGGAGGAGTAAGCACGGCCGTTGAGTTACCGCCGAAGCGACCTCCTGCTCCTGGGCCTCGGATCTGTGTGCCGGAGTGCCGCTGAGTGGCAATCCAGTCGGACGCAGGTGGGGACCACACGCGCATCCACGTCGAGCTGATGCCTGTGGCCGGGAGTAGCGGGTCGGTCCAGCGATCCGGTTGGTGGATCTCACGATCAGCTGCTGTAGCGGATCCGGACATTCGAGGCTCCCCAGGCCGCTTCCTCTACCCTCAGCGGTGCTGGGCGTGGTGGCCTAGAGCGGCAGGACTGAGGCTGGGTTGGGCGAAGCATTAGCTGGAGTCGCCCTGCCGTGATGCTCACCGTGTTTCATCCCCACGCTGTCTCGCAGGGCTCCCGCGCGTGGGTGTGCGCTCGAACAACGAGCGGCTTGGCCATCGGCGCCTGGCGCTGGAGTCGCGATGGAGGAGAGTCAGGCAGAAGCGGTGAGTCGCCATAGCAGCCGCCGTCATGCACCGCGCGTCTCCGCAAGGTGCCTGGCGTGGCCGCGGCGGGAGGGCGGATTCGATCGATGTCCCCGCTGTGCTGTCGTCCACGTCGTGGGACGGCGAAGGTCGACGGGGACATCCGGCTATGAGGAACGTTGGGGATCGCAACGGTTTTCGATCCACAGTCGGCTATGGAGGACATGCTGCCCCGATCTGTAGCAGGGCCCTCCTCAGGCTCGTGTCCCGATAGTACGGTACTGCGGCAGATGGCGCGTGCCCTTGGGGGGTGATTGACTGCCCTTTGATGCCATGCTGTGGCAGCAGGTTGGAGGCATGGGGACGTGCGGAGCCACGCTGGTTACCGTGTGATTGCATCTACAGCAGTTGACTCTTCAATGCGCTGATTAATGGATATTTGGCCTGTGTCAGTCTCTGGCTGCAATGGGGTAGTTTGTGCAGCACTGCTGGTGTTGGCAGCCAGCGCATACCATGGTAGCCCGACATGGACAGTCAGGCTCGGCTGTGGCCATGTTGCTGCCAACACACACAAAGTGCTGGTTATTCTACTTTTCATTTTTTGTGTGACAGAATTTCCATTTTTCACAACGGCAAATGTGCAACTGTGTATGCATATTTGCAAGTTGGTTTCAAGCACATATTAAATCGATGTGCAAGGGGAGAAAGGCTGTGTCATGCGCCTAGACTAGCGATGGTATCTTACATTTTCAATCCTGCATTGTTGACAGGAGGGACACAGCTCGCTGCAAGGGTTGCATTACAACCACAACATGCTGTCCTTCCTTAGGCAACAGTTGGAGAGAGTGGAAAGTTTGGAGCAACCGGCCAGTGCAACAGCAGAGGAATGGCTGGCCTTTCATACCAGGGTCAAAAAGGCACGCAGGCTACTGGCCAAGCATTCAGAGCCATTTGACATCAGAACATTCTACAAGATCGAAGATGTCTACAGTGCTGTTGGTGAAACCTGCGAGTTTTTGCATGCACAGGCACAGGAATGGAAGTTGCAGTGTGCAGCAGAGCTTGAATATGCTGTGCCCTATGACTGTGTCCAGGCAGACAGGGAGTACTTGCACAAACTGCTTTCCTACATACTCAAGGGTGAGAAGTGTGGTGTTGATGACGAACTGCTCCATCAATGGATGCCCATCAAGTGTGCCCATGATGAGCTGAAGTCCCTGCTGATCATTTCCCAAGATGCTCTTTTGATGAAGAAGCAGATTGGTAAAGGTGGATATGGCCTTGTATTTGAGGCACAATGGCACTTTTCTAGAGTCGCTGTGAAGAGGCCACTCACCGAAGGCGACTTGCCCATTGAGGAGTTTGCAAGCTTTGTCAGGGAAGTGGTTGTGCATGCAAACCTGAGTCACCCCCACATCGTCCAAGTGCATGCGACCACTCCATCTGGCTGGTTGGTCATGGAAGCAGCCGATGCGGATCTGGGGACTTTGTGTCGAGGCTCTAAGAAGATGGGCTGGCGAGGAACACTCAACCTCCTCCGGCAAGCTTCAGAAGGGCTGTATTTCCTGCACAGCCTTTCTCCTCCTGTTGTGCACGCAGATGTCAAGAGCTCAAATTTTCTCGTATTTGGGACAGACCCAGACAGCTGCAAAGTGAAGATTGCAGATTTTGGGCTTGCATTGGAACCAGTCAAAGGGAGGAGCAAGACAACAAGGCTTGGAGGAGGAACACTGGAGTGGATGGCACCAGAAAGTTACGAAGGGCAACCTGTCTCTGTCTTGTCTGACGTCTTTGGCTTCGGAGTCGTCATGTATGAAGCAGTGGCACGAGCACATCCATATGGAGCAGACAAACTGAAGCTTGTTGATGCAAGGAGGGCATTTGTGATGAACAAGAAGCTTTCTGGTGAAGAGCCATGCACAGTACGGCCTGAAGATTGTCCTGAAGAAATGCGGCTGCTCATGAAGCGCTGCTGCTCCATCAACCCTGCAGCTCGGCCAACCATGATGGAAGTCACCCAATGTCTGCAGGAGCTGCCAGCAGACTGGAGTCGTTCTGATCAACAGCTGAGGATTGTGAGTTTCAGCCATCCACTGTGTATTGGTCAATTTGCCAGTTCAAATGCCTTGTCTTTTGGTGAGAACTTGCCTTTGGTCTTTTTTGCCACAACTTTCTGCATTTGGGTAAGTCATCCCACAAAACATAAGCTTGCTAGCTGGGTGTGGCTGTGAACCTGCAATGTTGTGGTGATGTGGTTGATAGCAATTTGAGATGCACAGAGTATTATAAGTCACAGAATGTGCAAATGGCACATTTTCCCCACAACCAATTTGCATTTCTGCATGCATCAAGGAATACGGCGGTCAGATGTTATCAAACTTAACAAGTTGTGAAGCCTTTTCAACATGTGTGGGTGTGAGTTATTGAAAAAATAGTCCTTTGTTGATGTTGTTGTTGAGCTTACAGTGTGCAAATTCCTTCATGTGACTTGACATTCTCCTGAAGATCGAGTCCAGCAGTCTGCAAGGAGCAGCTAGGGAGCATGCAGTACAGCCAGATCGGGTGGTTGTGGTGATAATGGCAATGTTGTCTAATGATGCTGCAGGAAGAAACAGCCAGCAATTGAATAACACGATGAGTAGTTGTCAAACTTTACCATTGGTATGGTGCAAAAACATCTAAGTACTGCATGGGACAGTACTGATCTTGGGCTGGTGCCGCTCGAGGACAGCAAATGATGGCTTGTGGCACTAGATGGCATGCCCCACCGATGGATGACGTTCTCAAACCAGCAATGCACATTATTTGACAATGCCAACTGTCCTGCAATTTTGACAGGTGTGTAAACACAGTGATTAAGGTGGGATAAAAGTAACTGAAATAACATCTATTAGTGTCAAACGGCATCACAGTTGGTGTCAGTAAAATGCCCTGAGCCGAATGTATGCAGAGCTGATCCCTGCTTGTGATGGATTCTGTCTCACCAAGGGGGAACTATCCAAACAGGAGGTGGAGGCGGAAACTCAACCACAGCAGCTGGCCCAATTGAATGGAGACCTCAACGCTGTGCGGCAGGAAAACGTCCGGCTGAACGAGGAGCTGGCGAAGAAGGGCATGGTGATCCGCAAGATGGAGAGTGAGGTGTCAGAGCTGGAGTGCACAGTGTCAGAGCTGCGGCAGCTGATCAGGGACTCAAAGAATGAGGCTGCCACATTGATTGAGGACCGCGAGCAGGAGAATGATTACCTCAGACACCTGCTGGATAATGCCACCAGCCGTGTTGATGCCGCTGAGGCCACCCTCGCACAGTTCCAAGAACTGGACCAGGTATGTTTCATTTTGTGTTCTGGAGAACCACTTGACGTATTTGATGTATTCTGGAAAGTCTTTGATCAGTCAACAGCGTCAACCTGCATAGGCCAGTTGGCCTAGCCAAGCGAAACCAAGCCAGTCCTTACTGAATTGCAACTATTGTGCGGATAATTGCTTGTCATCTTCCCCATTCCTGAGCTGGGTTCGGTCCAGTTTGCCCGTTCCTCTGGGATGAGTTCTACGATTGCACTGCAGTCTCAGATGACTTTGAAATGGTTTGCCCATCGAGGACTTGTGTTATGGTTGCCAGGTGCGCCGGGCCAGCTTCAGCTTGACAAATTTTATGGAGAACATCAACGACGTCATTCGCGATGCCGAGGTCACCACGCCACTTCGGGACTATGAGGATCTTCAGGGCTTTTCCGTATATGACAGACCCACTGTGGCTCGCAGCGTCACTCCGACGATGTATGCGCTGTCTTCTGAGCCGATCAGCCAAAATGGCTTGGTGGACTACACGAGCTTTCCCTCAGGGGCCCAGGGGGAAGTTGGAGGGAGCTGCGGTGAGGGAGGGGATTACTAGGTCCGTACCAGCTCTTCAAATTGGCGTAGTGCATGGGTTGGCAGTTTGGTAACTTCTGGGAACTGTGTGGGTTGTGGCGTGGTTCATACTGAAGACGTGTGGGTAGTTTGTAGGGTTCTGTATATGCACATGCAGTAACATTTTTATACGTATTCATCCCCGCACCGATGATGCTTGGGACCTTGACCACAGTTCATGTTTGGGAGGAAGGATGGTCGCACATGGCCGACGAGCGTCGCTGAGGAAGTTACGTTCTTTCTTGTCTTGTCGTGCCTCGCACAGAATTCAATGCTGAGCGAGTCCGCACACGCATACAGATGATTAGATGTATTTGGTGGGCTTCCTAGTGCAGCAGGATCAGGTGTGTGGTTGTTTGGTGATTGCACACATTGTGCATTAGTCCGAGGATGACGTTGGAGGGGCTGGCTGTGCTCAGACTCGCATGGCCGTTGGGCTGTTGTGTGGTCTGAAGAACGGTGGATAGGAGCACTGGATCTGGGAAGGGCCCAGTTCCAATTCTTTGCTTTGGTGTTTTGTACTAACAGCAATGTAGCCACCCTGATGGACGGATGTTCTGGCCTCCCCCGTTGGAGTTTGGCACTGTCAGATTGGTATCCAAGCGAATCAGGCACAGTGGTTGAAATGGAAGTCCCCTGCACCGCTGCCAGAATTCCAGCCACGTTTGCTGCGGTTTGATGGACTCCAACCGCTTTCCACAGCGGTACAAAATAGTTGACAGTGAATCAAGAGACTGGGCCCTATTGAAAGATCCCGACGCGAAGCTGTTGTGACGGATCGACCAAGAACATTACAGAGACAAAATATGATTCACACAGCTCTTGCCAGGCCCCAAAAAGTGTTTGATGAAAATATGCAATTTGCAGTATAATAATTTGTGCATTTTTCCAAAATCGGACAATCAGGTCTGCGCGCCTGACGCCCAGTTTCACCATCGTTGTAAACAGCCCTTCGAGCAGGAGAATTGGGAACGTCTTCAGCTGCGATTTTCATTTCTTGCGGGCGCCAAAGCAGCGCTTGAGCAACGGGCCGTGAGCCTGCAGGGACACCATGGCCTTGCCCTTGGTGACCGAAGCATCCCCTTTCCGGTTCCAGGCCCCTTTCCGGGACCCAGGCGCGCTGCACAGCCACCCCACGGGAACCATTGCCATGCGCACCAGCCATTTACTCGCATCAGTTACAGCACACTTTCCCTACGCTCGAGCGCAGCTTCCCCACATTTTTAGCCGACGAGGCGTGCTTTTATCCTGGCGCAGGGGCCGGCCTCGCCTCCGTCGGCAAGCCAACTGCGCAGTTGGTAGATTCCACCGCTTTCACCACCGGTACCGGCGTGAACCACACACCTGCCATAAATACATTGTCGTTTATTCGACGGCCCAGTCACACAGCATCAAATGTATTTGCGCCACCCCAGCCCCTTCCCCCTCTAGGCGAGCTGGCATCCGCACTCGTCCGTCAAGCGGCCCAGGCCAGAATTCATGGCCTTCTTCGTCACTCCCTTCTTGCCCACCAGCTGGAACTGAACCCCAATGGCAGTCGCGTTCTTTTCCCTCTCTTCTCCAACGTCGAAGTAGATTGCGCACTCAGGGCTGACGCCGTAGAACTCATAGACGGCTGTGACCTGATTCGTCTTGTCCAAGTCGCATTTTTGTAGGGCTTCGCTGTCCAGGAACTCCTCCGTGAACACAGGTGATTCGAGCTCCTCTGTCAACACTCGCCGTATTTCTGTCTCGAAGCAATTGTCCGTAACTACGCCGATGTTAAATCCCGCTTCCTGCATATCGCAATGGCACTGAACGTGAAGAGCGTGCATTGTTGCAAAACGGCGTCCAGCCTTAGGACACACAATAATAGGAGCATATGTCCATGAACCAATCCGAATAATGCTATTTTGATGGTAGCATTGGGCGAATCAAGGAGGAATTTTCCGGTTCCATTCTGTCTGATCCATCCACCTCCACAGTTTGATGGCAGGAGCAAGATCAGGTAGCAAACCCTGACTCCAAACTGTGGAGCTCGCAAAATGACAGCCCATTTCGGCTTGCAACTGGTACCCTTGCTGCCTGCTCAATTTCCGGAGCCCGCAACTCCTGGGCTGGGGCGGAATGCAATGCGGCTTCTGGCTGTGGCACTCACGGCCGAAGGAAAAGATGCAGCAGCTGGTGGCAACCGTGTCGCCCCCTCTCCTCGCACGGAACTTAGAAGCCCCATTGTCGGCATACCCAGCCAGCCATCACTCGCCGAGCGGGTTCACGAAAGCTCCAAGAGAATCCACGGGGGAGATCTGAAAGCGAGGGTGAGTGGCTCAGATCGGGAGATGAGATGACTCGCTCACCTGGCACGTGTTGACCACTTTCGAAGCATATTTTGGCACCTTGCCAGCACTTCCAGGCACGGCGAGCAGGTTGTTCTCTGGCTGATAGATGACCTGCACAGGAAGGCATTTGCTTTTAGTTGCATTGTGTTCCTCCCCAGGAAAGCTTCCTCCACGACTCCTCTGAGATCACTTCTTTTGGTAGCGTGATTCCTATCTATCAGCCTGGCGGTGGAAAAGCGGGACTCCAGTCGCATGGTTCCGGGGCCCTTCCTTTCGTGGCACAGCATCCACGCACTCCCCAGGAAGCGTGAGAACGCTCCTTACTGTGGCGGGATTTCTATCCAACAGCCCAACGGTGGAAAAGCGGGAAAGCAATCCCGCGGTTCCGAGGCCATTGCTTGCTTCGCACAGCAAGCGCGACCTGCCCATGTGCCGGACGTCGCAGCCATTTCCGCGGCCTTCCAGGCGAAATTGACGTGTTTCCCCTACCGGGTCGGCCTGCCGGCGCCGCACCCAAGCACGAACGGCGCCGCAAAGTCGCACGGACTCACATTCTCCAAGCCGAAGATGCACGCGCACGCTCCGTTCCCCGCCGGCTCAGAAGGGAGGGGCGCCAGGGAGGCGATGCCCTCCCCCACCTCTTCCCCCTCCCCCTCCTCCACCGGGCCCTCCAGCGGGGCTGCGGCGGTCTCGACCTCGTCCTTGCTCTTCTTCCCCTTCTTCTTCATCAGCACATGCCGCTCTCCGCCCCTCCGTGGCCCGCCGACGGCAATTCCATCCACCTCAGAATCGGCCCGGCCACCGTCCAGTGCGCCTGCTCCCACCAGCAGGATGGCAGCGCACAGCAGCCACGCGCGCGCCATTGCCGACCGTCCTGGGAATCCACATCAACTCCGGCATCTCAGGCCTCCTGCTGCAATCTCGAGCCGCTGCGTCCTTTTAGGTTGGAGATCATCCTCCCAGGGAGCAACGGAGCCGGTAGCCACTCTGGCCTTTGTCAGTGTCCGAGGCAAATGCATGTTCCGCTTTTCCTTGCATTCGGGCACCGACGCTGGTTGAGATCGTCAGCTGACGGTCTCTCCCCCGCGACAGAAACCGGTGAGCGCGCGGCGCTGCCATATTTGATGCCCGATCCGCCGATCGGCGCTTGCCCCCAGTTCAGTTGATTGTCCCGTACGCCCGCCAGAGGCGGAGGCAACGAGGTGGCGGCAGGTGAATTGATGGCCGCCGTATGACAGGTCACCCACGCAAGGGAATGGAGGGCTGGCGGAGTTTTGCCACTGGGAGGGGAACTCACCGGCTGGCGGAACGGCGTCCTTTGGAGGCTTGTCCTGGCGCTGCCGTCCGGCCCGCCCGGGGTCCAACGTCCAGCGCCGCGTGCCGAGCGGACTGCGAACGCGGTTTGGCATACAAGGTACTTTCTTGCAGTACATCGGGAGGCCTTAGGCCCGCCGTTTCTGACAGAAACGGGGGTTGTACCTGCGAACAGTTTGCGTCGTCCCAGAGGAGTGGAGGACATCAGGTAATGAACGAGGATGGTCGAGATACCCATTTAGTGTGGATTGAGTGTTGACTCAAGCAACTCCTTGGAGTGGCCACTCCACCGTCCTCCGCCCATGGGCCCAGAGAGTGCACTTTCCACATTCCGCCGCCTGTCGGACGATGCACCCCAATTGTGTGCTTGCAAGCAGGCCCACATGCCAGGCAAGCACCGCTCACGCCTTGGACGTATTTGCGCGTCAGAGTCAACTTTCCATCAAAAAATCTCTCGCCAATCATGGCGGCGGAACGGGACAGTTTTGCTTTCATTTCACAGCCACCCGCCTCCTTATTCGTATCTCTGGGCCCCATGTGGCCACATGCATCACAAGCGCTCATCGATATGACAATTCAATCGCATACCACCTCATCGCCCAAGTGAAGTCAGCGCAAAAAGAAGGCCACAGATGTATTTTTCACTCAGAAAGCAGGGCATACAAAGGATTACCAGAAGACTGACCCGCAGCCAACACCAAAAATAAAGTAGAGAATGAGAGGTGTTGAATGGCCATCGCGCGTGACAGCCGATTGTGGCTGGTGAGTCACAGCCACGCTTTATGTGAGTCAGAGCGAACGCCCGATCCAAGCGCCCAGACAGAGGCACCTCAGGACACGCAATAGCCCACTATAATCCCACGCACAAATGTACAAGGAAGTTGAAAGTGATGACGGCCGCTGACTGAACCGGAAATGAGCCCTGTCACAGGCTGCGACGTGATAGGTGTTGTTCCATCTGTCAGCCCAAGCTGCCCGCGTCTTATGCACGCCGAATTCCACAGGAAACCCAACTGACCTTTCACCCGCGCAAGTTCCCTAGCCAAATTTGGCCAGCTGCAATGACGCACCACGCATTAAGGAGCGAAAGATGCTCCAGAGCAGTTCACTCACTTTCCGAATTAGCCCAGCAAGCCTAGCTGTCAGAATCGGACCATAGGCAATTAAATCTATCGCCAATAGACTGACACAAACCACAGTAAGTAACGCAGCACCAACTGCTTTCCTCAACGCTCTCCTGACTCGGTCCCGCAATGCTACGCCCATTCTACGAGGACTCCGTCCTCGCCTGCTTCCCCATGCCTCCGCCACGGGCGCCAGCGCCTCGATCACCCCCGCCATCGCTGAGCAGGCCTTCAAATCCAGCATCGCGCCTGGCCGTTCGTCACGCCATGGACTCCAACATCCCTTGGGGCCGTCGCAGGTTCACCTCAACATGCAAAATCCATGCATGGCGCGACGACTCGCGGCCATGCGGGCAGCACCGCCGTGCTCATTCGACTTCGCCATCGTCATCGCTCTAGAGCCTTGCCAGCCGCGCTCTCGCAGCCATTATCAAATGCGCCGCTGCAAGTCACCACCATCCATGGGTGTGCTTCTGAAGCGCCCCACAACTCGGAGTCCAAGGTGCCGCACGACATCGAAGGTTGCTATGACACCCGACACACGGCGCACCCCAAGGTACGAGATGGCACCCGTACATTCGTCAACATTAGGTTGACATGGGTGACGCGTACTGCAGGACGCATGGCAGCCTGCCATGTCGTCCAGTGAGGGATGCTGGTGAATGTTCAGCGCAAAGCGGCCTCATGGCGGGCCAGGCCGACCTAGGGGTGCGCCTTGTCTGCTCACTGGTCGACTCAAGGTCGGTTTTCAAAGTCATCGATGTGCTGAATCAGGATGCTGAGTACATGCTCTATTTATTTCATGATGGGACAGGTCTGTCATATCAATTTGGCACCAAGTAAGATCATATTTATAGTCATCAGCAATGTTGGACATGGGCAGCCATCTGTCCATGAGGCCTGACCGCGTGCACCACGCATTAGCCATGATCATTAAAGTCCATTCCTGTTGAGAGATCAGGAGCGCGTACCCCTGAATTCGACAGGTGCGAGTTTGATGCTCAGTGTGTCCTACGAGTGACATTGCAATCTCATGACTGCCTTTCTTAAGTGCATCATACCAAATGTTTCACAACCAGACGGTCTTTGCTCACAACGCGACTAACTTTTACTACTAATCAGTGGTTTAAAACCTGATTCCCATCTCTCCTCATCTTCAAGCACAAATTCCTGGCAGGTACCCTCTCTTACTGGAGTTTCTTTCACAACTGTGAACTTCAAGTTAATGTCCCTTTACGTAGGATGGTAGTTCTCACACCTTTCTCATAAGAGACGAATATCTGTACTAGCTGCCATGTCACAGCATTCCACTCGCATTCTTTACCACCAGTAGTCAACCGCTTTCCTCGGATTCGGACAGTATTCGTCTAGTGGCATCCGGGTATGACGTCAAGTCATTCACACGCACCTGTGACCTTGTTACATAGTCACACCTCTTCACATAGATAGTGACTCATTCTTTCAGAGTCGATCAGTCTTATGTCCTTTTTCATTTCAAACTTGCAGCCATTACTTTATAACTTTCCTTCCTTTTCAACCATTCTTATATCAGAGACTTTACTCTTACAGCTGTGAACGCACAGCCAATCTGGTCACGATAGACCAGTCTGCCGTTCTTCTTGTTTGCGGTCACGCAGACTCATCCCCATGTCACAGTAGGCACTCACGTTTCGGGGTTTACTATTTCTGACGTATCGGCTACTTTAGGCACTGTACAATTTGAGACTTTTATGTACTTCCCATTAATTGATAAGAATATATCTTGTTTGCAGCAGATTAAAGCCGAGGAAGCGCCCGCCAGATCACCAACGCCAGACATGTGTTGGGAGGAACTCGTGGCCTCACCATTAGCTGGCGATCAGTGCTTCAGCAAAGGGCGCTCACTAAGCCAGGCTGGGTCTTAGGAGTTCTTCATTTGCCGCAAATAATTGACGCTGTACACGTCTCTTTTCTGTGGACAATCCTTCGCAGTCATCTCACTTTTTCCGGTAGTCGTGCTTTGGTGTTAGGGTACTGAAATGGTGCAAAAAGCGCCGCAGAGCGAATTATTTGGCATTTTTTAATATTATAGCATATTTATGGAGCTACACAGCCTCGCAATTCCGTCAGAATTATGGATGCACGGGCATACAGTCTAAGAACAACGAACGGTATGATCAGTACACTAATCAGCACACTCGCTTATCAAATTAAATAACCTTACATTCCATTTCTGCTAGCCATTTGTGCCTAATTCTGTGAATCATCTCACCAAAAAAATAAGTTCCCTTTGTGCTCATGCCTTTCAACTGACCATCATTGTTGACTTCGCGACACCCACAAGCAGTGCGGCTGCGACCGTAGCCGTGTCACATACGGAGGGAACGGCAAGCATGGCTGGTACGGCGCTGTTAGGAGATTGGATGCTACGGGGGCTGCGCAATCGTAATGCCTTTTGCAAATGCTCTGCACAACCCAACAGATGGACAGGTAAGTATGGCGGGCTGGGCAGGCACGATGGATGTGAGGCCAACAAGAAACCAAGCTGCACCTGCAGCCACAGCATGTTCTGGAGCACAGGACTGTGACCGGCAAACCACCAAGCACATCGGCCTTGGGAGGCGTCCCCTACTCCACGGGCCAGGCAATTGCGGTTGCTACAATACCAACAGCATGCCTGCTCAGTGAGAATCAAGGGGCCTCACTATTCCAATCGCCAGTGGCCATGAGCGTAGGGCAAATTGCAAAGTTGGATATGCCAGGGCAGCCATACAATATCACAACCTTCTGAGAATGCAGCTCACATTAATGACGCAAACCTGCATCTGTTGTGCATGCCATTTAGTTTGTGCTCAGATATTAGACACCTGCTAACAGAGATCATCGCAGGTCCCCTAAAGCCCAGGTGCTTCAGGTGCCAAGTTGTGCCACAATTCAAAACTTGATCTGCAAGGCGACTGGCTGATCCAAATTGTATGGGGCTGTTATTGTGGTGCAAGGGCACTGGAGGGGATATTATGTGCTTGCACTGGAAACAATGAACAGTTGAACATTACACTACTGCCATTAGCCATTGAAGGTCTCATGGAGGCCGGACGCAGAACAGGAATTAGGTGGCTTGAGACTGTGTGGGTGACTTGTATGAATTGGCCCCACAGTGCCAAGGCATATGCATTGATGCATGATCATCCTGGAAGCACAGCAGCACTGCAAGTGCGAATGGATGCACAAGATGAGGAATGAAGGGGGAATGCCCTTGGCCGATGCCGTTCAACAATAACTGACAGAGCCACTTCAAATTTCCAGTGTACAACACAACTCTCTTAGCAGTTGGGCGACAGCTACGATGATGTTGACGATCCACATTGGCCATGTCAACAGAAGTATTTTGCCTCTACTCCCCATCCAAAGGGATCTGAACGCCCCAAGTGCTTGTATACCAAGAGATCCACAATATCTTGCGCAGGTGAAAGTTGACAATACGTCAACCTTCCTAAGTTGTATGGGTGCTGCATCACTCTCTCCACATCCGCTAACTTGTTGCCCGTTGCCCTGCCAATATTCAGAGCACATACTGTAATATGACCTTGTGGTTAAAAACGCACCTTCGCTGTACAAAAATGTTCATTTGCCGCACACGAACCGGACTCAGGTCAAAGAAATGTTCCCTGCCACTTGGTTGGTGGTCTTTCTTTCATGCAGAAACAACTGGGTTCTTGCATTCAGGATGACTCATCTGTGCCTCTGCCCTCTAATGTGCACAACTCAAAGCTGAGCCTGCGACCAATAGGCTAGAGGCCACCCTTCTGCCACCTACACCTGTCCCCAGTTGTTCCCACATCGATCAATCTTCTTTGTACTTTCCAGCCACTCCCCGTCTCGTCGCTGTGTACGCCAACAGGCCTCCCAAAATGGATAGATTCTGTCAGCACAGTTCCGGGCATTTAGTAATAAATTGGGACGTTGGTAGTGCCATGTGGCAGGGAGCACAGCTGCATTCTGGGACTGGCAGAAGTTGTTGGATCGGCAAACATTGTTCTGTATGTTCAGCTGATGAGCCAACACATCTGGCACACAGCAATGTGTCACTCCACACAGAATGCAAGGACCATCAGTTCAGTTCATGTGATAAGGAACAGCAGGCTGTCTGTAAGCTCTTGATAGTAGGAGTTGTGCAGGCCAGAACTCATGATGCAGGAACGATGGATAGCTTGTCCAGACTGGCACAATTCAGTTCCACACAGAAGGATGCAAGATGGCAGGTACCACCACAAGGTCGAAGCGGTAGAAGAGGAACGGCTTGATCTGCTTTGACAACTCAATCAATGAAGATTCCACAACATGGTGTCAAGGAATGTGGGTGTGGGGACAGAGCCAACTGTTGATGTCAGAATTTCAATGGCACACACAGGTTGACAGACACAACTGCAGGATCCACTGTAAGGTCTGGAGGAGCTCACCTTCATGAAATGTATCATCTCTCCTATCTGAGAGCTGTCGTGGATGTCCCAGAAGTTGTGCATGACTGGGGTGGCACCAATCAAGAAGGCCATCTGCACCAGGTGAAGCACACCCTTGGCAACTCAAAATTACGAGCACAGTGCCAATCTCTTTCCATTGAATTACCTTGCGGTTTCTGTGCACAACACTGACCCTATTGGGAAATGAGCTTCCTGCAAAATGTAGATTAGGAGACTCAACGTCATTAGAGACCTGGAGATCTGGAGATCAACAGGTAGATGACTGAGACACAACACATTTAAGTGTCGATGATGTACCCAAGTTGAAATGCAACATGGATGCGAAGAGCACTTGGGCCCTTGATGTGGTATTTAAGAATTGAAAGAAACAATGGCAAACAGCTGCAGATGACAATGCCATTAATATAGGCATTGCTTTGTTTCATTGGAACAGCCACTGCTCTTCCAGTAACACATGCCCCAGGTTGTGAAATGAACCCAACGATGCCACTTTTGGAAGGTGGTCACGACCGTCTGAACACCCAACATCGATTTCCCAGAAGCTGGGAATACAACTTAAGTGGCTAAGGTACAGGCTCTTATCGACAGCCCCGATCTTGCTGCTCGAGGCTCCTGGGATCTCTCAGGGCCAGTTGAAGATTGTCACATCAACATATTGTACACTAATAGAATAGCACATGCTGCACACTGGGCCCCGACTCACCAAGCATGGAGTTTCCAAAGCTATTTCATGGATTTGCAAAGCTATCCACACTGCACAAGGCGTTGCATAAATCTCCAAGCGCGACATCAACAGTGCCCAACACCGATCAGCATCTCTGCCAGCGCCAGCGGGAGCGATCCAACTGCGATCTTCCCACCAACAATCACACCCACCATCATGCTTTCGATTTCATTCTTGCCAATGGTGGGACCTGTAACAATACTACGCGGAACAGGGCCTGCTGCATACTTGCTTACGAAGGGGTGCTCTATTGTATGACCTGTGGTTCGGGGATCTTAACATCTTGACTCACACTCACCAGAAAAACCGACCCCACAGGCGAGTCCAGGATGAACAGCGCGCCTCCCACCAACTCCAGGAAGGCCGCGGACAGGATGAGGTATGGGTAGTGCTCCTGTACGGCATCAGACATCGTCAGGGCGGTATCTCAAAAGCAGCATCGCGGGCCAAAGCACAACTCCACTTTGCGATCAGCCAGGGTTCATCAAGCCCGTTTCCCCCCAAGCACATACACGCACAAATCATTGGATGACCTATGTTCAGCCACTTTATTACATCTTGGCACATGCAAGCACACCCTCGAATGCTGCAGGGCGGAAAAGGGCCCATCTTATTCTTGTTTTCCTTATTCTCGTTATTCTTATTTTTTTATTGTTGTCCCCTTCTTGCTATTGTTTGTTTTCCACGGGGGATGGTCCTTTGTATGCTTAAGGCTTCCAGGGATAGTGACACACCACGACACACGCACGCAACCGCACCTTGTGCAGGGGGATCTCTATGTTCGTCCTCTTGGAAACGATGTCCATGAAGTGCTCCAGCTTGGGGGCCATCACGCCCGCCATGGGCCCCCCGCTGTCCTTGTCGAAATTCCGGAACTTGTCCAGGCCCGAGGCGATGAAGATCAGCGCCAGCAGGATGCGCCCGAAGACAGCCACGAGCTTGGCCATGGCTGGCGGGCGATGCGGCGATCGCGTGGCCACTCGTGCGCGTGGGGAAGGGGCGGCGGGGTGGGAAGGGGGGCCGCGGGTGCTGGGTGCCTTGGTTGGTGGCAGGGCAGCGCTTCGCTGGAATCCGAGCCTTTTCCCGCCGAAAATGCACCCCCGCCTTGGCCTCCGCAAACTGGCACAATGTACGAAGGCGGCCCCGAACACTGGCACAATGTACGGAGGGGTCCCGCACACTGGCGCAATGTACGGTGGGGCCCCGCAACAGCGCACCTTGAACAACGATTGGGACACAGGAGCGCTCCTTGGGAAGCGCCCAGTCGCCAACAGCGCCCCCGAAATGGCACACGGTCCCCAACATCGCACTCCTTCGGCATGGCGGAATTTCTGTGGCCTGATGCGCCGGCACACCATGCCATTCTGCTGTGCAGTGGGAACGCGAACTAGTCCATCAATGTCCAATGTCGAATGTCAATATTGGACGGATTAATGCACCCAACATGTGTGTGTGGTTGTCGGCCTACAACGTTAAAAGGTTGTTTGCAATGTTGGGCAACTGTTCCGAATGCTGTCATGGAGGGAAGTCTGGTCACAGTGTGGCAGATTCGCGCAGAAGATATAGTAGTCAGTATATCGCAAATGTTTTGTCACTCATTATTGCAATTTCTGTGGCGATTGGCGACTGCCAAATATATCCATTTGGGGAGACACCAATACTAGCAAGGTACTGAGATTCCTGAATTCTCAGAGTTTTTCAGTTCACTGTACTTCCTGCGGTAGGAATCCCACCTAGCATGTTTGCTCGGGCGACCTAAGTCGCAACTGCTTTGAGTTTATTGCTGTTAAGCCCTCATAAGATTTCCTTTTTTGCAATCAATAGTTCGCAATGTGGGATGGCAGCTCCTTTTCATCATCACAAATGATAGTCGTTGGGGAAATGCCAGATACATCTTCCGACCCATATTAATTATTATCTATTTGAGAGAGCAATCTCGTCATGAAAAACACATCTAAATTATAAATGGGGGCTAGAACCGGAAGGATTGGGTCTCAAAACCCTCAAGTTCAAATTTTCAAGAAGATATTTTTAGTGCTCGCCACTGTGAGCTGTCCCCCCAAATTGCCTTGACACGGTCCAAAAACTGCGCATTCAATTTCTGCGGTCTTGCAGACCCCCCTAACTTGGGGCCTCTCCCGTGCCTAGGAGCTGCAATGCCAGTGGCTGTTGCCTTTGTGGCAAAGGACGGGGTATAACAAGTGGCATAGCACTGGCTGAGCACATTCGAGCGTGCCTTTTTGTCTTCATCTTATGTGTCGATAGTCGCAGTGTTGATAATGGCCGAAATCGCCGCTTTCCTTGATCTCCGATGAGCGGAGTTCCATCGAGCAGAAAGGCCAACGTCTAAAACCTTGAAGCCTAGGCTTAGTGCGCGTTGCTGCTCCAAGGCTATGTGGTAGCCTTGCTCGGACATTTCGCTTCAATTGATGTTTGAATTAGGGCTGCGTTAGCCTCTAAGCCGCAAGTCCACAAATAGCCACTGTTTGTGGAGACAGCGGCCGATGTTTGTGCATGGTGCACAATCCATTGGAATCTGTCAAGTCTTCATCACTCCAAAAGATCCGAAATCACCTTTGTGGCCGTGTTCCTTGCACCCAAACTTTCGAAGTTCTGAAACGAGGACAAATCGCCATTCCCATGGCAATGCCCAACGCCGTAGTTGTTCGTGCCATATCAGGGCGATGGCCATCACAATCTCTGGCTCCTTGTTCAAAGGATTGGGAGACCTCCCTTAGTTGCGTTGATGGCATCCAGGCTTGTTTTTTACGCCGTAAAAACTGATCGTATTTACGTTCTCACGGGTAAAAATTCGTAAAAATACGTAAATACAACGTAAAAACTGCCCGGTGTACATAAGGACAGTGCATGCAGACTTGCGGAGTCCGGAGACTGGCAGCCAGACGCCCTGGAAAGGGCATAAAACGAGTCTTTGTTAAACACCATCATCGCCCTTGCCAAGGGCAAGGTGGGCATTGTGTTGCGGGTGCTGGAGATGGCGAATGACTAATCATTGTAAGCAACCTTCATAGTGTAACCTGGGTGTCCCAGGGAGCCGTAAAAACGTAAAAATAGCCATAAAATGGGCCCATTTGCAAATTTACGTTTTTACACGTAAAAACGTAAAAAACAACATTTCGTGCAAAATGTCGTTAGTGAGCCAATAGCAGAATTAGTGTACAACATCTTGATTTCCAAGCAAAATATAAAAACTATTGTGTTCAATATGTGCAATAGACCCATAATGTAATAAACATGCTCAAGATCAAAGAAAAACATGTTTTGAGGTTGCGCAACATTACCATTTCTATACTTGTGTAATATCCACTAACGACATTTTGCATGAAAGGTTGTTAAAAGTAGAAACGTAAACATAAACGTCAAAACCAAGCCTGATGGTATCGAAGGATCTCGGAAAGCCTTGGCAAAAAAAAACCGGGTCCGGAACATCGCTCCGATCCACCAGATCAAGGCAGAATTGATGTTGCAAGCCACAGCGGGTTCGACGATCAAGGCATTCGAAACGCCTTTTCTATCTGTGAGGGGAAACCGCAGGGGGTATGTACATTAGCACAAGAAAGGGGGTTTGTCTTGTATATTAACACGGGAGAAACATTGTATATTATAGGCACTGGGCATTGTACAATAGGGACTCTTTAGAAGCGCTGTACAGTAGGGTTTACTAAGGACAACTGGGCTGGGTGATAATGAAATAGACAAAGGGGATGACTGCCGTATTGGTCAATACGGTAAAGGGTGGCGCTGAGCACCCACGGGCCGGTGAGACGAACGGACATGAATCGGGGAGGTTCAAATTACAAATTGGGTGGGTATGCCAGAATCTGGGTGACTCACCCAATTCTGGCATGACCCTTGGGCTGCCTTGGACATGGGGTATATAAACGGGAACACCGGAACACTTCTATAACCAGAAAACTTACCGTCAAGTTCATCTCCGACTGGAACCCAAGTCGAACGGGTAAACGGGCCGAGTCCCGTCCAGCCTCGAAGGGCATTCGCCCCTTACAACTGGTTTTAGAGCCAGCGGAGTGCCCAAGGAGGCGGCGCTTCGTGCTGACCGACCCATGACCTGAGGCGGCGGGACACCAAGGCACAAGGAGAGCTGGGATTCCCTTGAAGGGCGGCACAGCCGGACGTCGGGAAGTCGTCAGCTGCGCGCGAGGCCCGGAAGAAGAGAGTGGACGAGTACCGTTGTGCGCCGGAGTGCGACAGCGAAGAGGCCGCCCCGAGGGCACGAGGGCTGGACGTCACGAAGACGTCAGCCGCAAGGCCTGCCCCAAGGGCACCAGGGTTCGTTCCGCTGTGCGCCGGAGTGCGACAGCGAAGAGGCCGCCCCGAGGGCAACGAAGGTTGGACGCGCGGAGACGTCACCCGTAAAGGCCTGCCCCGAGGGCGAATTAAGAAAAGCGGAGGGAAGAGAAGTTTCAAGAACGAGGGTATAGGCGTCAGGAGCTGCTCGTCAGGAGAGACGTCAGTGACGCGGGCTGCCCAACTGTGACAACCGTAAGGAGCCAAGAACCGGAGAAAGGGAGCGCCGGAGCATCGGGTGACGACCCGAGGCGCGAAACGACACAAAAACGTCGGTCGACGACTGACCCATAAGGAAAAACCAAGAAGGGGAACCTCAAGACAGAACCAAACAACATGAGCCAACCGCAGAGTGTACACAGCCGGTCCCCAAGCCCGTCACAAGCTTCGCCTGACCAACTGCAAGTGGCCATCGAGCAAGTACTGGGCGACAGGTGTAATCAGCTGGCGCGACATGTGGAAGTGCAACAAAACGAGATAAACCAACGAATGCAGAACCAGTTGGACGAGGCAGTAGCAGCTGCCGCATCGCTGGCCGATGCCAGGACACGACCGCAGCCGGAGCGGCCAGCCCTGCTGACCGTCAAGCCAACCAAACCACCGACATACGAAGGCGCACGTCAGGGAACCTTCACACAATGGGCATTTCAAGTCAAACAATATCTACGCCTGATGCACGTCCAAGACGAGGCGTACTGCGTGGAGTTTGCGGCCAGTCAGTTCCGAGGAGCAGCTGCCCTGTGGTGGCAAAACCTAGTGGAAGCACATGGAGTGGGAGCTATCCAAACATGGCAAAAATTTGTTCAAGCGGCTGAGGAACAGTTTGGGGCGACCAACGACCGGCAGAAGGCACGTGACGAACTGGCGAGGCTCGTCCAGAAGACTAGTGTAGAGGACTACACTGGAAAGTTTATGGATCTCAAGACGCGCATCAAAGGGATCAGTGACGACGAGTGCCTTGACAGATTCAAGCGCGGATTAAAAGCGGCGGTACGACTGGACGTCGAAAGAGCCAACCCACAAAACCTTCAACAAGCAATGAGTCATGCACTGCGGGCAGATGACATTCTCTTCAGGATCAACGGGACCACAAGAAGCCAAGTTGGCGCACCAGTACAACGGCCCATAGCACGTCCCGTGCCTCGAGCGGGACCTACGCCGATGGAGGTGGATAACATACAGAATGGACGACCCCAGGAGATTCAGTGTCATCGTTGCAGGGGTTATGGGCACGTGGCCAAGAATTGCGCCACGAAATGGCGACCCGGCGAACACAAAGTGGCACCAAGAGATGACAAACGTCATGGTGGCGAGAGGCGTCACACGGTGACCAACCTAGAATTCGCTGAACTCGAGACGCCAGACGACAACTACTGCGGTAACATCAGCAGCCGAACAAAGGTTACAACGACGCTGCCATGTTTTGAAGTCAAGATACAAGGAAGACCGGGGCTCGCTTTAATTGACACTGGGGCAACTATGAACTTCATCAACCGTGCCTTCCTCGAGGGATTGCCAAGTGCGGGGGGGGCAGAGAACTCGACGACAATCTGTCTGGCAGATGGGACGACTCGAGGCAAGTGCCCAATTCGAAAAGGTCTCACAATCGAGCTGGGCCCATCCATCACCAAGGTGGAGGCTACCGAAATGAATTTGTGCCACTTCGATGCCATCCTGGGCATCTCGTGGCTGCTCGAGGCCCAACCAAGGTTCGAATGGGACGAACACGCCATTGTTGTGGACGACGAGAGGGTGTGGCCCGTCCACCAGGTGCCTCGAGAGAAACTACCTGACGAACTCGCACAAGCCGGAAGCAAGGGGGCGCTGAGTGAAGAGGGAGACAACGAAGCTGGTACCGAGGACGTCACCCCGTTGGATGACACCACACTCAAGCGGCTGGATGTGGATTTCGACCCAACTGAACGGCTGAAGTGGTGCGCTCAACATCGGATGGGTTTGGACGGTGACCCGTGTGGTGAGGATCGCTACGAGTATACCGACAAAGAAAGAACGGAACAGGAGGGAAGTTGCGGCGAGGCAAACACAGCGCCGTCAGCTCCAAAGGGTTGGGACGTCAGCATAACCGCCAAGGGACACACCGGCGACATCTACAACACCGAAGCCGACCAAGAGATAGCCGTTGGAACTGGCAACCGGGACAACCACCAGACAAGGAGCAAAGTCGTCACCAACTACGCGGACGTCAAGGACGTCAGCATCACCGAAAACGACCAAGGCAAGGCCGTAGGAAATGGCGACCGTGACGACTGTAAAACAAGGAGCGAAGACGTCACCAACTGCGCGGACGTCAAGGACGTCTGCATCACCGATAATGACCAAGGCAAGTCTGCTGGAATTGGTAACCGTGACGGCTGCAAAACGAGGAGAGAAGGGGACCAGAACGACAAAGACGTCACCAAATGCCTGAGCAACAACGTGGCGGTGGAAGACGTCGAAGCGAAGGTGACGACTCCACAGGGTGCAGCCGACCAACTGGACGAGAACGGCGGTCCCGGTGGCAGCTTCACGGACATCACGGCCAGGACACCGGGCGTCAAGGCAAGAGCTGTACCACAAGGAAACACGCCCGCCACGAAGACGGGACAGGACCAGGCGAAGAAACGGCGTGCAAGGAGACGCCTCAGGAGACGTATTACGATGGTCGTGCGGCGGTCCAGCGCGACGGATCAAAGGACGTCAGCGGAGGGTCAAGGCGTCAACTGCGAGCCGGCGCCGCCTGACCCGTCAGACGAGAAGGCGGTGACAGAAATATGCATGGCAAGGACTGCCGCGCTTCCCAGTGACAGGGTACGACGAAGTGGAAGGGTCCTGAGCAGTATGGCCCTATTTATAGGACTGGCGGGAGTGTTGGCTACCGCCCTTCTACTGACCGCCGCCCTCAACCACCCCGAGCCAGCAGCCCGTCACCTCGCGGCTCCCGTCCAAGACAAGATGGCGCACGGTGCCGAGGACTGGATCGAGATCTACAGGCGCATCCACAGGCGCAATGCGGCGGAACAGCTGCGCCGCCATTTGGGGCTGGTGAACCGGCCACGCCCGGACAGCCCTGTAAACTGGGGCTCCGGTGACGATTCCGACAGCGGCGAAGAGCTGGACATCGGCCAGGACGTCCCGCCTATGACGAGGGGGCGCGGCTGGGCGGGGGCAGCCAGCGACGAGTCGGGCACAACCATCCGAGACCAGTCCAAGTGGCAACCCGCGGGAAAACCCAAGAAACGGGGGTTGGGGCCGCGAGATTCCTGGAGTGTCACGTGGACGCGGTCGCCTACAAGCAAGCGGTTGCGACGAGTGGCGGGAGGCTGCGGGGATGACGACCCGTGGCGTAACATCGTCCAGCCCCATTGGGGGGGTGACTGGACCCTACATCAAGGAGGGCGATGGTGGACCAGCGACGAGAAAGAGAATAAGGCGCCGGGCGGCGAGACGACGACACCCGAGGGGTACCGGTGGCCAGTTCGGGTTCAACCAGCCTGGGGCGGCAGCTGGATCTGAGCCATATAATCTACGAATGGGACGACCAGCGGCGTACCACCACTCCAACCTGCCGGAGCATCCAAAGATGACGAATGACTCGCGAGGACGCTTCGTAGCAGGGGGGGAAGAATGTGAGGGGAAACCGCAGGGGGTATGTACATTAGCACAAGAAAGGGGGTTTGTCTTGTATATTAACACGGGAGAAACATTGTATATTATAGGCACTGGGCATTGTACAATAGGGACTCTTTAGAAGCGCTGTATAGTAGGGTTTACTAAGGACAACTGGGCTGGGTGATAATGAAATAGATAAAGGGGATGACTGCCGTATTGGTCAATACGGTAAAGGGTGGCGCTGAGCACCCACGGGTCGGTGAGACGAACGGACATGAATCGGAGAGGTTCAAATTACAAACTGGGCGGGTATGCCAGAATCTGGGTGACTCACCCAATTCTGGCATGACCCCTGGGCTGCCTTGGACATGGGGTATATAAACGGGAACACCGGAACACTTCTGTAACCAGAAAACTTACCGTCAAGTTCATCTCCGACTGGAACCCAAGTCGAACGGGTAAACGGGCCGAGTCCCGTCCAGCCTCGAAGGGCATTCGCCCCTTACACTATCACTGTACATCTTTGAAGGCAACCTAAGGAATTCCACTCTAAACGTCGCGAATAGTTGTGCAAGAGAGGGTTTGTTTCGCTGTTGCAAAGATGTGCTCCTCAAAACAAACAAAATGTTGGGTTTCAGCGCAATTTTCAAGAACGACCCTTTTGCGGCCAGAGCACCTTTGCTACAAAATACTGCCAAATCCTCAATACTTAATGGATTGACATAAAATTTGACAGTATACTCCAACCACACAAACACGCCTTTGGGGTATATTTCATTGAAAACTGATGTAGGCACGATGGAGAAATCGCACCAAAATTCATATAAGACAATTAATATGGGACCGAGGAAGTAATACCCAAAAATCAGTGTTGTATACTACATCCATATACGTATGTGGGAGACGTCTGGTGTAAACAACATATCGTGATCCCTAACAGTCTTGGTTGAATGATTGCGCACAGAAATGAGGCGATTCTGACATCGAAATAGCAACAGAAATCCAGCTGCATTCAGCGCCGACACTGTGGATACGACGCCATTCTCTGCATCATCAGACTCGCCAACTCGCAACTGCTAGGAAATGGCATCTTCTATGCGGGGCCGCATTATCATTCAGAAGTTTCGGCAGCGTCCCTATAGCAACATATGATCAATCAGCTGAGGATGGCACAGCCCATGGACAATGTTGCAGCTTTTATGCTGTACCATTCCTATGAATGCATCTTGCAGAATTTTAGATTTGCAATTCAGAACTCTTGGTTCTGTGAGTCCCATAGCAACCGTTTGTTGCAGGACGGTTTCCGCTCTTTACTGGGCTATTTTTAAATGACAACGTTTTCGCTGTCACAACGAAAAATGTGTACAGTTCACATACATGTGAAGCGCACATGCAAATCCGAAGACAATCAACAATCAACTGCACCATTTGTGCATTTTCACACACATCTCTTTTAATTCATGGCTATCCAGGCTCAGTAACCGCCCTTACGTATTCATACGCCCCACCGCTCTCGTTATTCATTGCAAGCGAACCTGCGCTACAGAAAAAATCCCCTGCATGGTCTTTCTCCTATCTTTTCAGGGCCCAGCGGTGTCCTGTACACATTGTTCCTGGGCCGCTTTGGCCTGTGCTCCCAGGAATTTGACGACGATGCCTCCATGCGCTCCCCTAATCGCAGGTGCAGCAGCTGTGAACTTCTGCACCTTATTGCGCTTGGGGGACGTCACACCGTCATTAGGAAGATTGAGCCTCATAAGCTTTCTGTTTGATTGGGCACCGGATGCCACAAGTTCACAGTTGGCTTTGCCGTCGTCCACCAAACGGACACGTTGGCCCCCACCACAGCGCTGTGAAGGAGGAGTCAGCATTTCATTGACTCCGATATGGCTACGATATTTGCAAACTGCACAAGGTACATGGTTTAGATAGGAAATGGTTTGTGCCAAACGTCGCTCTGCCAAAATCGTCACTGAGCTCGTCAGTGAGTGTCCATCGCCGATGATGCCCTGCGGTCGGGGCGGGACAATGTCGGAGGCGGGCGTGGCAACGGGCTTGGAGACACAGCCGAGGGAACAGAGTTACAGAGAGACCGCGGACAGGCATGTCCATCCACAATCATCGAGCCATCTATCAATCATGGACCAGTCACTCCAATATCACCGCATAAGGAATGCTGAAGAGGGATGCAATTTGCAGAGGGCGATGAAAAATGTTCTACGACCTGAACCACGAGTACGGGGACTTGGACCTGCGCGTCCGCCGCGAGCGACTTGCCACTGCGGCAGGCCTGGGATTCGACTGCGTCGCCAACGCTCGCGTGGTGGTGGGCAGGCTGTCCTCGCAGCAGGCCTACAGGTTGGCAGCGGCGCCTGCTGCATCCGACCCTGTGGATGCGATGGTGGATGGTGGATGCGGCGTCGCACGAAATTGCACGCAGCTCACCGTTCCCTGAATAAAGGCGGCTGGAAATCTCTGCCATCTGCATTAGAGCGAGCGTCGCCTTACGGATCGTTCTCAGACGCCGAGACCCATTCCCCAGTGATGCTGATGATGGATGCTGAATTGTGCAAAAATGCATGTATTGGACTTTGGAATCGATTCAGAGCCGGCTCAAGCTCCTGCAGCATGTGATCACTAAATACCGCCGCCGGGTCTGCATTTTCGGTGAGCAGCTTGATTGCCTCTGTGTTTTCTTTGTTCAGATTGGGGATAGAGTTAGGAGCAATTGCTGTACGTTTTGTCCAGTGTGTGTTAAACTGGGCTGGCTCTGTTTCCCAGGTGCCCACCTGAGGCTGTAAGCGAACAAGATGCCTTTGAGTCTGCAAGCCCAGGGATCAAAAGGGCGCTACAGATGTGCCAAGCGCTTGGGGCCCAGCGGAGGAGCATCCGACAGCTGACAAGGATAACATTGGTCACTGACGACGTCCAGCAAGTGCGCATCCCATGCCTGAGATCAGCACATCGTCGGGCTTTCCTTGCTTTCCGAACAGTAAAGCTTGCATATTTATTTCCAGTCTCTTTTGAAGGCTGCCCCAAGAAGTGTACAAGATGTGCGATGCGATTCGGTTTGGTTGTATTGATTTGTAGGCCTCGCATTGAAGCCTGAAAATTCGGTGTCAAGAAACACATCCCCAGTGGGTTGCTTGTTTCTGGCTGTCTGAGACCACGATTGTGCAATAACAAACGCAGGCTCAGGCTCTCACAGCAAGAAACAAAGCACTGGAAGCCTATGACATTGTGTCCGTACAGCCACAGAATGATGCAGTGTTTAAACAGGTGGGTGAAGGTGGACAATATATCAATGACATACCTCTGTTGCTGAGCCTGTTCACTTTCAGTACAGTGGGGTCCCTGCAATCCCCACCTGTGACAATAACAAGAATGGAGCACTGTTGGGCCGGGAGCTACATACGGCCGCACCTAAATTCTTTGAGACGTTGTTTTTGCCATCACACAGTACTTCCCATGGCAACAGAAAGTGCTTGAGGAATATGAGCAGGCCAGTTTTGAACATGCACTTGCAGGCCCTTTGGGAGTTGAAATTTGCAAGTATATTAAAACTACATGGACATCCCAATCCAACAAACCTCCAACATGGCACCCATCATATTCCACCATGCTGCATTGTGTTTCGAATTGTAAAGATGTGGCAGCATCTGGGAGTGCAAATCAAGTCCATGACGCCTCCTGGAACACTGCAAAGGGCATCCCTGCCTGCAATTTGTTTCAATGCTATTGCTTTGCTTTTTAGCACCCACAGTCCCACCCCTTCCCCATTGAGCACCCGCTGGGCCCTGAGCATACCCAAAACAACAGAGTGCATCTCTAAAGAACATGTTCCAGTGTCCATTTTAATGGATGTCAAGGGCATCAACTGTTTGCATTGTGCCAGGTTTGCCCATGTTCGATCTCATAAGACATTATCAGCCGTCATCATGAAACTGACGTTCCTTTGGCAGACGGTTACTGCAGCCACCCAAGCGAGCGCAACACAACATGTTGTTGCCCGTAATGTACAGGTCCAAAGCACTCCTAACACTAATGGCATACGTTTGCTTTCTGGCGATTTGCTACTGGTGAATGTATGGACTTTGTTGGGGCTGTCCTAAGTTATGCACAGACACCAATCATGTTGGTGAACAGACTTGCGAAGCCTCAAGTCAGTACATCCAGTTCTCAGTACACAGGGTATTTCTTGCAGTTTATGTGACATATGTGGCACCTAGCAATGACCTGATCATGGCCATAATCCACTCCACAACAGTGTTTGAAAACATATTTGCTAGCTCAGCACAGGATCAAATTTTGCAAGCCGACTATGAAAACACTCTGTGTACTTTTTGTGGCTAATGTACTGGTTCTGGACATATGCCTTGGGTATTCAAGTGTACAGGCTCTCCCATTGCACAGCAGAACTCCGTGTTGTACTGCAGATAGTGTGCCTGCCAGAAACGTGGTGCCAATGATGCTTGGCACTCTTCAGGGGCTGCTTCAGGTGCACTACCTTCTCCAGAGGCTGCGTACCATTTCAGCCAGAACGAAGACTGCAACAATATTGGATCCCATGGGCATAGTGTCATTCACATTTCAGCTGTTGCTCTGCAGCCATCGGCCACCCAGAGATTGTTAGATGCCTCAAATATGAGGTCACATGTAGGAATGAGCCTGGCTCACTGTGTGGCAGTGTTTCCAGCCATGTCTGGCTTTGCTGCAGCAAGATGACCCTGCATTCTATCCCTACGATTCATATTGTTTGAGATCATTGTTCAAACTCTCATACTCATCAAATTTTTTGTTGCATTTGCTAGCACAGAACAAAGGAATGCCCTTGCACTTTGAAAACGGTCATGGCTTGCATGCAGCAGCGGCTTACTTCGTTCTGGTTTTGATTTTGTTTTTATTTTGATGTTAGTTTGTGTGCTAGGGATATCGCGTTGCCCGCAATTGTGGAGCAATTGTACTCACCATGCCCTAGGAGTTTCTGATTACACCTATGCGATCCCTCTGCGATGCACGTTTATTTGGCGTCCTGTTACAGGCGTGCACAACTCTCGACGTTGACCTCATATCTGTGGACATCAGCGGTCGTCTGCCTTTTCAATGGCATCAGAAAGCCATGAGGAGGGCGCTTGAGCGTGGCATACATTTTGAGGTGTGTGCGAAGCTGGCGGCAAAACTTGGGCAGCACCTAAGTACAACTGACAATGGTGTGAACATTGATCTGAAGAATCAGGCTCTTAACGTTTTGGGCAGCTGGTATGGGCTGCATTATTTGGATTCGAACAGAAACGAGGATGGGTACAATGCAAGCTAAAATATACAAGGTAAAATGTGCGAGGCAAAATATATAAGGTAAAATACACAAGGTACAATGTACAAGGTACAATATAGGTACTATCTAAGGGCATGCAGGGCTCAGTCTCCACAGCAGACGATGTCATAAGAAAGGAAGAATGAAAAAGCAGCGCAAGTGCAATCCCCTTAATTTACAGTCCATTGAATCGCATACTTCATGCTTTCTCTGTTCTGCATTGAATGAAACCGTTTGCTTGAAAGACCACTGTTGAGCAACTATTCATTTTCCTACTGTAGCACCGCCTTGAAGGCATATACTTCGATTATTAATTTCTTAAGGCGAGTATCTTACGTACTTTACCTATTTGTAACGGATTGTGCAGAGTATTCAAATGATCCATTTCGCATGCTGTATGCATAATTTGTAACAAATGATTCGATGGCCGACTCCTATCTGTGGTGCATGCTGACATGAACAGTGGCAGTCAATCAAAATGCCTGGTGGGAGTCCCAGCGTCCTCAAGGCCTTTTGGCGATTGGCATCAAGGTCTGAGTGTTTCATTCTGCCTACACCGAACACTCAATCTGCTGTCATTGCCACTGGCTAAAATCGAGCCGCATTTGCTGGGAAAACGAGGGCATGGGGATCAGAGGCAATGCTCTTTTTCACGTTGTCAAATTGATCAGGGCAAGGAAAGTGCTTGACGACGTTTTTCATGCTTTCATGCAGGTGTGTTACGCAGGCTTGCTGCAGGGTGGTGCTGCACGCCGCAACGCATTCGCCAACGCGAAACGTCTTACTCAACTGACGTGGGGCAAGGTGGGTTTTGTCACTCGGCACTGAAGAAATCAAGAACACTTGCGAGTCTCCCGGAATACACCGCCTCAGTTGTAAGAAACTTTCGCTACCATCAACCAGTGAAACGTTGAGGATGATGTGGAGTGAGGGTGCTATCGTATGGGCGCAGCAGATGCTCCACCAGCTGAGGACAGAGATGGCAGAAAATAAATGCATGTTGAAGTATTTATTAGGCTCTGTATGTCATGCGCATTAGGTATAGTGTAGACGTATAGTAAAAGAAAATAACGTCATTCACGACCTCGCCCCTTCATTGGGCACCATATCGTGCTGTTGAAACACGGTGACAGCGCCATCATGTGACAGTGTACTTTTCGTGTCGAATTTGATGTATGTGTATGTATCAATGTAGAAAATGGATAAGCTGAACATTGTCAATGGGGACAATATACACCATGCATACTGGTAAGAAGAACTGCTGTTGCATGTGATGATATGCTCCGTAATATTCTATTAGCAATGCAACACAACGTACCTACATGGAGTTAGACTGAACAAGGGGTCGCTTGCTGTGCCAACAAGTCGCCTGATATTGTATCGAGCAGAGTGTTGTGCGCTAAAAATTTTGAAGCCCAGTACTCCATTTCTGACGCATTAATCAACTGCTCTTGTGAGTACAACGCAAATGTCCATGTGGGACTTAACCACACTAGTCGCACATGGGGGCAAGGGTGACATTATGGTCAGCTGTTAGTACTCTCATACGTGGTCACAAAATACTGACACAGGCTACCTGAATGCCAAGATGCTGCCAGTTTTCTGGCTCGCTTCTGCACTGGAAACTTGCAGACCATTTTTACGACATGGTGAAGTGCCCCAATCAGTGTTTTCGGGACGTGGTTGCTTGTTGTGCTGTTTTGGGGGGCTTCTGAATGGAGGGTGAATGACACTCTATCCCAATAGTGATCGTCCCAACTATCGTGGCTTGATAGAAGAACATGAAATGCAGCACATCCCATTGCGCAACAGAATGCAGAGAAAATCTTGGTGTTGTCCGTCTTGTTTGCCGTTCGTTGGAAAAGGTCAGTGATTTGTCATCCTATCTTGAAGCCAAACGTGGATTCACAGTTTCAACGCAGCAGTGCTTTGGCGACGCCTGTGTGAATGTGAATCCGTTGATTGTGTTTGGTGGAAAGTGGGCAGAAAAGATCTTTTCACTTCCAAGACGATGTTGGGCATATATCCAGATGCTAGATACGATCACAGCAGATGCCGGAGTCCCAAAGTCCTTTCCACCTGGGTGGAATGATGCGGAATGGATGATACCAATGTTGCGACCACAGGGCATCATTGTTAGCAGTGGTGCAGCTTCGGGAATGGCGATGCGAGGCCCGCATGATGTCATCAACCTCTCCACCCTTTTGGGCCTAAAACAGCAGCAGGCCAAGGTGAGTGCAGCAGTTGTCCTAAAATTGTGACCTTGGATCTAGAATGCACGTGTGGCATGAAATATCTCTGTTTTTGATACCATGTAGGCTGCCGAAATCGACGTCGTTGCCAACTGTACAGGCGTGCAGCGACCGTGGGTGATATACAATGGATCTGAGAAGTTCTGATGCGAAGTTTAGCAGTTGTGCTGCAAGAGGACTCGCAGAGGCAGATATTTGCCAGTGCGTTACTTGCAGCAACGTAAAGCGACACAGCTGCCTGATACTTTGTCATGTTGCAACCAATGCCTTGTATATGTCCACGCTCTTGTGATGCACAAGGGCCAAGGACTGCGGCAGCTGTGTTGCTGCGAAAAACTGCGAACCTGGAACAGTTTTTGCATCCTTGTCACTGCCCGACAGAATTCTGCTGGTCGTGTCGAACAGCCCCTGGCCCCAGCGAATGTGCATCCGGCAGCCCAGCACCCAGTCCACTACAATTTCGAGATGGAAGGGCATGACATTGCTGTGGCATTGCGTGTGTTGAGCAGGAGGCCATATCCAAACGTTGCAGTGACGTCGTTCGCCATGGAAGCCAACGTCAAGCGCTCAAAGGATCGATAAGGATCGAGACTTCACCGTTACCAGCAATGGATATCCAGCTGTCAGTGGTGAGCTTTGTCGTGGTGTGCTTGGCCGCATTGCTGAGCGCTGCTTCGATGATTGGTTTGCATTCTTGGCTGTCAATCTGCTGTGTGCAAATTGGCACTTCTGGAATTGTAAATTGCGAAATGTTTTCCATTCAGCAATTTGCACAAAGCAGTTTGCAGCGCTGTATGATTGGGAACGAACTTGGTGTCATTTTTCTGCTGCTGGCTGTTGAGATTGCATTGACCGATGCGTGGTAAATGGAGATGTACCAGCTGCCTCGCACGGAGGCTGTACGATTCCATAGGAATGTACTTTCCAGAGCGCATAGGGTACACTGTTGTGACCCAGGGACAAAGTTTATGGCTGTGACATGCCGAAGATGAACTTGAGCATAGACGATTTGACAGCAGTTCACTTACAGTAGAATCCTTGTTGGCTGGTGCGCACCTCCCTTCTGTCTGTCTTTACTGGCATGGCGTGATTTCCTTACGTCCACTTAGCTCTGCTGAGAGGACTAAATAATAAGATTGAATTTATTGCTCCATGCAAGCATTGATTCAGGCATTGCTGCGAAGGACACAGTGCTGAATCAATGCAGTGCTCTGTATTGCTCCTAGCTGGTGGGATCTAAGGATTTATTCAGGGAAGGTACTTTTCCTCTTTGTACGCTTAGCATCAAATGGACGCGATTGGGGGGTGGGGGTTCCAGGCCATGGACGCTTAAAGGATATGCAATTGCACAAAAAGCAAATAAGGTCAGATGATGCACAGAATGCCTCTGATCAGCGTCAAACAGAGCATGACTTGTTCCAAAATATCCCTAAAGCACTCAATCTTCAAGAAAATCCTTAGAACGGTTCTCATCGCAACTTTTGGGGCTGCTCCCATTGCTTCTCATGGCTTTCGGCACCCCATTTTTGGATCCCCTAAGATCGCTACACTCCGACCTTTTGTTTTCCTTAAAACATCTTGTAAGTGTATCACACTATTAGGTATTGTTAGTTAGTCATCCTGGCATTGAAACAAGGATGGGCGCTAAGGAGAGGGGGTGTTCGGAACCTAGCGTTCATTTGTTGTTGAGTGTACCAAACTCAAAATAGTATCTTCCCTTAGGGGTAACGCCTGGAAGTGCGACGTGGCTGACCTAGCTGTCTTTTTGAAGGGGAGCAGTCAGAGTGGCAGCGAATCTGGCGATGGTGAGAAGGGCGTCAGCAGTGGGGAAGGGCAGGTTCAAAAGCGACTGCGCATTGAGCAAAAACAGTGAAGCAGATGTGGATTGGCTGCCGGGTGGGGGTTGGGGGGGTGGCAGGCAGGCGAGGATTGGAGCCAGGGAATGGTGTTGTGTGCCCGCTTGGGGTAAGGCAAACCTGGTCATTCTGGTTGTTTTCCTTGTATTTTGTATATGTTTGGGCCTGTATTGGGCCTGTGGGTGGGATTGGGTGGTGAACAAAGTATTGTGGGACAATTACATTCTGTCACACCGTGCTCGCAAAATTGGTTGACAAACGAGTATGATGTCCAAAGATTGAAGGGAAGCTTCTTCACAGCTCCCTTGGATGCAACCCACTGCCATAGAATACGCATTACTTCTCTCAGTACTTTGTGCAGCTGGTAGTACTCCACGCACTCACCCCACTGAGCCAGCGGCGTGTCCCGAATTACCCCCCAAACCCATTGGCTGTGTTCCAGTACTTAAAGGAGCGTTATGTGCACCGTCGTACCCATAGTAGTACATAGTGATGGCAATACTATGCCGGTCACTTTACCATCGGTGATCTCCCTTGTCTGCACCTCACATGAGGCAGTAGCGGCAACGGGGCGCTGGTATGATCGGTCATACACATAAGGGCACGCCAGCCACGACTGATCCATCCTCTGCTATGGTTACGTGATTCCCAGCCCAGGCCTCGTACATGCCACGCTGGCCAGCAACTTCCACCCATCACAGCCCCCGTCGACACGAGTCACATCCGCGATAGAACAATATCGTATGCGTGCACTCCACCCCGCGATATGTGAATTGACACATCCCCACCATAGCCCCCACAGATCCACATCATGGTTGGCAGCCGCCCGCAGATACTACAAGCATATGCACACCAAGGCCAGTTCTGAATCGCCCATGTGCTATGACTCACAATGCAGCATTGCATCCGATCCCGGGGGCGTCAGCTCACACGCCCGCCCGAGACCTTTCTCCGTCACGGTGATTAGTCATTGCCGTATCCGCCTCAATCACATGTTGTGACACCGAGTCGAATCGATGGTCGATACCACCGACCGTCAGCGATGCAGGATTCCAAGCGCCTGAATTCGATATGCTAGAGGACTAGTCGTTTCCAACCAGCAGTTCAAGCCGACCAGCAGGCAACTGGAGACGGTAAGGATGCAAATCCTTCATCGCAACTGCCAGGACTTGCACCGTATAGGGTCCAGTCCGCCCCCTAGCGTGGGCAACCCCTTTGAGTAACTAGCTAGGGGCAACAACCTGGCTCACTCGCTCCCAAAGTGATTCTAAGTGAAAGTGTTCAAAACTCCCAAGGAAACCATCCAACAACAGAGTCAAGCGACGCAACACCAAATCAGCAAGAGGTTTGTTCAGTGTTTCAGGCTCTCACGTGCACCTCTCATGTCAGAATTCCCACAGCCCATGCCGCGCCCCCCTCTCAGTCCCTTTGGACTGCGAATTCGCATGTCCCAGGACGCGAAACTGGATTATAAAACATCACTATATCGTGATGATTCTCAAAAAGCAAGTCCCATAGCTGCGCGGGGTTCCTCAGATGACCATGTTCATCCGCGCACTCCTGAAACCACAACTGGCCGAGTTGGCGCTGCATTCTGATCGTCATTTTTGCTTCTAGCAAGTTCTTTCCAAAAGTGTGCTGAATGATTCCAAACTCTAGGTCATGCGCCCCATGGCTGCACACCCACTCCTCAATCATGTGCAGCACTTCCCTGAGCTTCATATAGCTGGTTGGCTGCCAACCCTCACGGCGCGCTACAATGATTTCCCTCGTGAATTCCACCTGCTCCCGCACACCTTCTAGTACTTCTGACTCCATAGCCACCACGCTATACCCCTCCTGCACTTCGGCATCTACTCCCTGACCTCGCTGCTGCAACAACGCCCTCTCATCTCTCCAGACGTCAAGGGCAAATGGTTGTGCGAGGGGAAACAAGACCCCCTCCTCCTCTGGTATCCTTACTCTTTGGACAATGAGCTTGGTTTCCCATTGAATCGCGATGGGGAGCGCCCTCACGATCTCGCATCTTGTTATCCAGGCGTTGGTGGGCTTACAAAGTCAGTGAGCATGGCCCTCCATGCCAGAAGGGGGATCGTTCGGGTGGCCATGCTGGTTGAAGGCCACTGAAGCTCTAGAAATCGTTAGGTGCAGAGGAGAGCAACAGGGCAGCATGGTGCCCCCAGGGCGTGGGCTTTCATATCCTGGATCTGCTCTCAAAAAGTTAAATTGTTGACAATTATATGGAAAAGTTTTGATAGCGCTTCCCCAGCATTTTGGGCACTTTGCTGCTTCTTTCTTTCTTCTCTTTTTCTTGTTTTCCATCCCATTTGGGAGTCTATAGAAGTTGTGATAAGGATGGTAAGGTAAGCACCCAAAGAGCTTCCTGCCTTGACCAAAGGAAGGAATTGTTTATGTGTGGGCAGGGATTGGTCATGTGTTGAGAGGGACCACTTGTTTATGTGATGTTGTTTTCCAGTTGTGAACATGATCGACACCATTGTCGCAGCCATGGGTCGGCGATGGGGCAGATCCGATGGGCGCCTCCTTGTCAGTGGCTGGCAGATCATTGCCAGCACTCTCCGCGGACGCGTTGTGGGCTTGCCAGGGCAAGCGCCCATTCGATGCAAGGTAGCCCCAGCGATTCGCTTTGGGATCGGCCCCCAGCAGCCGCTGGGTGTTCGGTGAAGGCACTGAGGCGGAACAGTTCAGGAATGACAGGAACAAGTTCACACAGAGTCCGCGGCCCCGCACGTTTGGGGTTCTCGCGCAGACAGTCAACTGCATAGTGAATTGTCCGATGTGCCTGCAAAATGGCCCATTTCACGGATTAAATTTGCACTTTAAAGGCCTTTGGAAATGAGTAAGAAAGGGCGGAAACGCTCTTAATTGCACAACGAGGGGTATCCGGCCTGAGCCGTTCTCCTTTGTCCCCTTTGGATTTTAGGGCCTCCTGATCACAGGTAATGCTGACTGAACCCACCCGGCCACACTTCTTTTCGAAGGTGAGGGTATTGTTGTTGAAACTAATCTCAGCCTTGCAGGTTTCAGCCAATTGACGGCCAACAGAAATTCATAGGTCTTGGTCCAAGCTGCGTGAGCCCCAACTTTGAGAGCAACACCTCCAACTTGGACTTACAGCCTCAGAATATATCCATCAGGCGTTTTGACTTCACCGGAAGCCAGTCTGGAGCGAGACACTAGCGGTAGTATGTCCGATAGCATTCCCCATTCTTCTGCTTTCATCGAGGCAAGGACACATTAGGTAACCCCAATGTCTACAATAGCCCGGATCTTGTGCATCTCAATCCTGATGGGTGCATATGGTATGTCGTGGCGACTTGTTTTCCTGATCAACCTCCTTGGCTTCCATCACAATATTAAGGTCACCCAAGTCACTATCCTCCGCCACACCCTCTTTCATTGTTTCATCAATAGGCCTTAATTCTGGTACTTGGGGAATTTGGCGCCTTTAGGTCTTATCAACATTAGGCCACAGTACGCATCTTCCTAGCATTTTGGGACTTGTGCCATCAGGTCCTTAGTGTGTACTATCTGGATAGCATTACTAATGAAATTCCAGGCGCTGAGGAGGTTATGCTTGGGTGGCTTGATGTCCCATACAGCCAGTACCCTGCTGCGGGATTTAGGTTCCCACATCTATGGCTTTTGCTTCAAACTTATTTTTGGCACCTTTATCGGCCGTGGGAGCATGCGTCCTTAGGTCAGGCGCATCTAGCGGTCGCCCCTTGTTCATTGGATCATGGCTAGTACCTAGCACCCCATTAACGCTCTGGGCCTGCATTTTAGACGCTAGGCGGCTAGATGTACAGCGGGGGATTGCCGGTGGGGTATCGTCCCTCCTGGAACCAGCCTATCGTTTGGCAGCGCCCGAATCATCCTCGGCTACTCGTTTAACCATCAGCACATCAACATGGTCCATTTCCCCATCGCTGCCAGATTTTCCGGGTTCATTATCAAACGGGGGGTCAAACCGGTAATCCCAGTGTTCCCACAGGCAATTCTGCTTTGTAGTTAAGGAATTGTCTGAGTCGGAAGGTTCATCCAATCTGTTGGACGAGGTTTCCCTTCCAGTTGACCGGGTTTTGTGACAGGGCTTCCTCATAGTGCTTTTGTGTGTGTTCACAACGCGCTCCACAGCCATGACTAAGTTGGTGTCATCAACTTCGTCACTGGCTGATCTCTCCTCCTCACATCCCTTGTGGCTTGACCGGTATTGCCACAGTAGCCACAAAACAAGCGTTTCTTACGGCGGGTCTTTGCACCGGTTCCTGATGGCTGATGATCCCTGAGGTTCTTCTGTAATACCTAATCCAACTTTCTGATAGTCTTTTGAAAGGATTCTGCCGAGTCATCGTCCGACTCGTCCTCCTCAGCCGCACACGCTCGACTTCTCCGCTTTTGGATACTTTTAGCCCATCGAAGCTAGTCTTCCCGGCAAATATTATGTTCCACCACGTCTGACAGGGAGACCTCGTCATCAATATGCGAGCCCACAAATTCCGAAATGTTCTGGGAAAGCCCGTCCAAGTACACATCGATGTACTTCGCATTAGAAACAGAATGCTTAGTACTTGGGTGGATTCTTCAGCGGAGGGCGAAGAGGGCGTTGGCCTAGTAGTCCTCTACTCGCTCATCCTTTCGCATCCTTCGCTCCAGAAATTGCCGAAGCATTTCGTGGGCGCTTCCAAGAAACTGTTTGCAGAAGTTGGCCAGAAACTTCTTCGGAGTCAGCCGGTGACGTGCCACCATGGGCTCGGAATTGTCGGACTGACCTTGACAGGGTTCAACATATTTAGCAAGTAGCTCCTCGGCCAAATTGCCGGCCCGTCCCACCGGATGAGTTATGTCCCGGTGTACATGAGTGGGCCGTGGCTACTCTTGAGTATGAGCCGTTCGGATGGGTTGGCTGAAGCACCCTGCAGCCTTGGGCCTGGCTAGTCCGTCAAACTTGTTAAGCCGGGGTGCCCTGTAATCCTTATCACGGGCATACTCCCGACCATGGTGTCCATCCAGTCGGTCATGGCTGTGTCTCCGTTGGCAGCGTGCGCCATCACACGTACTACCACTGTCTGAATCAGCGGAGTCATTACACCGGTGCTGGCATTCCCGATGACGGCTTTCATCTGAGGACGAGGATGTCGCCCTCCGCCTAGGCCTGTCACCGTGACAGTCGTGGTTCCTCCTCATGTGGGACCGGCGGGTATCACTAGGGGTTTGTGAACGTTGAGACCAGCTCCGCCGTTGGGTGGCAGGCCTTTGGGAGCTACGAGCCCGTACTGTGGGGGAACTGGTCCAATCGGATTCCCTGTTTTGGTTCTGGGTTGGCTCCGTACGGTTTTGCCTACATGGCAGTGTGTGTCCTGGGCAAGGAGTGTGGTCCTTTGATGGATTACGTGGGCGCCCAGCTTGACGCCGAGAGTGTGACTTACTGCGGTCACCTTCGGACGAGCCACAGGGGTTCTCGGCTTGACGGCCCGCACGGGTACCGTGGTGACGGCCCCTAGCCGGGCGTCTAGGCGGGGGAGATTGTAGGGAACTTTCCGAACCATCAGCAGGGAGCCGATACCCCTCGCTTGCCCAAACGAGCTTAACTTGACGGCGAGGATACACCCACAATGGGTGAATGTTAGCGCGGCATATACTGCAAGAACGGGATAAAATCCCCATGTGTGCACAGTGAAACACAAGTGTGGGCCCAAAACAAGCGTGTTGTTTGTTATAAGCAAAGCTGCGTGTCCATATATAGTCCGGCCACTGGGTGCGGCACCAACACGATCCCCGACTGACTAATACCCCAAAAAGGTCGCGTCAAACCTTGTACAACACAGCAATACATTGTTCTCTGGTGCGCCACCCTCGCCTTAATATACGAACAGTCCCCACTTATGCATTATTCTGCGTTACCCTGGGTTCCGACCCCGTCTCAGCCCTTGGGTGCGTTGCCCTGGTTCCAACACATGTACACCGCCCGCTAATGTACCAACCCGAGTTGCCCAGCCATTCTAATTGTAACGGCAACATCTATTAGAGCCCCGCCGCTCAGAATGCTACCACACTCACCATTCCCGCTGCGGTACCGGCCGCTGGTCCCCCGCGTTGGGGCACAGCACACGGTGCGGTACCTGCAATAGTTAATCAACTTAAAGTATTGGAAACCACATGGGCGCGGCGCCCACGGTACTCTGGCCACCCAAGTACGTCAGATTCGGTTTCTGACGCACCCATGGAAGGTCCAGCAGGTCCGCCCATCTCCGGGGGTGCCTTCAGCGGTGCGGGACGTCCTCTTAGTCATCAGTCATGTCTCCAGCGGTTCGACACATCCTCTATGCATCCGCCACCGGTCGTATGGGGTGGCATGTCATCAGGCCTTCAACATTCTCTCACAAAAGGGCATCTTACGTCATCAGGGCCTTTGGCACGTTCTCACAAAGGCAATTGGTATCCTCAGTACTTCCAGCACGCTCTCACATGGGCATCGCACATCATCAAAACCGTCACTACGTCTCCATACGGGCAGGCCATATCTCACAGGTCGCCTCCTGCACAACCACGCTGTCTCCGTACCAACTATTGAGTATTCAAACAACTATGGACCACCGTAGTCGAGACCATAACGGACCCTTAATGATAGGGTATGCGGTTCCGATGGGGTAATAGTCTAGTAATTGAAGGTCCACTTCGAAGGGCGAAGTCCTCGCGCTGAGATGTGCACTCAGTCAGCGAGATGGTGTTGCAAGCGTCAGAGCGGAGCGAAAATGTACAGATTGCCTTTGCTCACTCGCATACATGCATCCTTACAGATTCATCGTACACAGTTATTGTCCAAACTGTTCTCAATCCATCCCACCGTCACAGAATCCCAATCCCGACCGATCTAATCAATCCGCCGGCATC
>CAJHUC010001882.1:0-44293 GCA_905146915.1 Ostreobium quekettii
ACGTGGCACCCGCTCATGCACACACCCACATAGCCACACGCAGACACCAAAGCAGAAAAGGGCCCCTCTTATTTTGCTAGGACGGGGTGCTCCTTTGCATGACTTGTGGTTTCATCATGCATGCACACACGCACGCACAAATACACAAAGGGGTGGTGGCGCTAGACGTTGGAACCCCAGGCCTACCTGCCTATGGCCAATTTGCCAAGCAAGCCCCATTGGGCACCTTGCAACCGCATGTGTGGCCCCTCAAGGAACCTTGTCTTGGGCTCCTAGGGGTGGTTGCTTCGTTTTTGACGCGTCTTTATGAGGCTTTTCGGCTTGCCCTTTTAGGCCGCTTTTTAAACAAGGAATGTGGTGTTGACGGGTCACCACAAGTGGATCAATGGGGCGCCAAGCTAGGTGTGGAGTGGCGAGGATGTAAGCCACCCATGGACACCTCTGGTGTTTTGTTTTGGGCGGGCTTTTAGGTGTGCCATTAGATTTTGCTTTCTTGTCAAGGGGATGGTAGCAGCCGGTGTGGTGCTGGCGGTGCCGGGCTTGCCCTGTGGGTCGGGCCAATGGACCCACATCTAAACGACTTACTACTCAATAAGGAGGAGGTGGTGCAGGGGCTCTCGGTCGCTCGCCTTTGCCTTTTAATTTTCCTACTGCAAAGAACGGCGGTCCATTCTGGCCATCGTCCCCGGAGATAGCATAGCAAAGTCACCCTCAAATGGGCAGCTGAGCCATGTCGACAGCCTCAGCACCACAGCAGTTGAGGGTGCACTCAACGAACAAGTTTTACCCCTTGGGCGACCTGGTTCTTCATGAAGAACTGCTTGGCGCGCCGACACGACCAACAAAACAACGGTGATGGCAAGGGGAAGCTTTAAAAGGGTAGCAACACCCCCACTGCCAGCCAACCATGCAAGTATGCTTGTGGAAACTTCCGCAGCTGCCACTCAGAGTGCCCCAACCAGTTGCAACCGCTCCTCAACCATCAGCGAAGTCAAAACGGAGGTCAGGTCCACAAGTCAGGGCTGCCTTGTCCACAACACGTCGCCGATGTGACGTCGGTGTATGACACGGGAAACGCTTCTCTCTGCCTCGACAAGGCTGTGCAGCGATGAAGGGTGGTCACTTCTGGCCAGCAGCACAACCGCACTGGCACTATTGGTCTTGAGCAACAAGGAAAGCCACTCAGAAAAGGCATAGACTGGCCGCGACCTTTGAAAAGGTCGAGCGCTACTGTGCTGAGGCTGTGGCAAACATTGCGCACATGGCCAGGAGAGTCAGGCAGCCAGGCTGAGTGCCCAGACTACCGCGAGAGGCGCACGCGAACGCACCGCAACCGTTCTCACAACTGCTAGGCCGAGTGCAATAATACAGAGTTCCCCCCGCGTTGTCCGCACCCTTCTGGCAAAATACCCCCCATTCTTAAGAGATGCTCTTTTGATACCCAGAATCTTTCTGCCACACAGGCCGCTTCACCAAAACTCAAACCAAGACACCCCACTACCCACAATCAGCCACCACGTGTGCCCCAAAGGCCACATTCCCACCAAACAACCATGCTTCCTGTGATCAACAACCATGTTATGCCCCACAGGGCATATTTCCATCAAGCAACCACATGGCACCTCCATGCGCCCCTCCTAGATCCGTCTCGCCACGATCCATGGCAGACCACTAGGCGGGCTGCCCCCAAGTAAATACGCATGGCATGTACATTGTACAGTGGCAGCCCGGGTGTTCCTCAGTACTCCAAGGCGTTTTTAGGCATGTTTGACTCATGTATCTCTGTGTCATGTGCGACCAAGTATTGACGTTGTGCTCAGCATCTTTATAGTACCTCAGTGAATTCTTTGGGCGTATGAGGCAGTTGCCATCATCTGTCTTCGTCGTCAAAGTTATCTCCCTGCATTCTGAATGCCTCGAGCTTGCAATTTGATGATGATCAGTGTGGCAAAGGTGCTGAGGATGTCGACACCCCCTTTGCACCATATCTAAACCTCACGGGTGGCCAGCTATGTGATATCCTGATTTTACTAACTTTTTTGATGAGCCCCATTAATTGGCGACCCGAACACTACTCTAAAACCATGCCGTTGCCATGCCTGGGAACTTCAAGTATGAGGATCGTGCTGTGTGCCTTTTGATGGTTGGGGAACACCCGTTTTTTATGCCTAAGCACGAGGAGGTGCAAGCCTTGCCACGCAACACCAAGTTCAACCAACAACTTTATGCTTCCCTTAACGAAGCCATTGATTATGCTATCAACAATGCGTAGTCTCCATGGCGTGCACACTTTGTGCCCACCCTGGGCCCCACTGCATCTAACCCAGGGTTGGGTTGGTGGTGAGGACATTTGGCTTTCAAGGAGGGGCGGGTATCGGTTGACCTTGAAGGTCAAGTGGCCCCCGCAATCATGGGCTTAGCGCTCATTGAGAATCTCTTTGGGCGGTTGGCAGTATTTGAAGCTGGAATGAATGACAAGGCGCTGTCCCCCACCGACCATTCACGGTCCCAATTGGCGGGCGATTTCCTTACTGTGGCCACCATGGATCGTGGCCCCAGCGCCGGCCTTGCAAAGTGCACTAAGCCAGCCATGGGCAGACTACCGGCAAAGGGGGCTTCCCAAACGCCAATCTCGGGGCCCGTGGAATCCGCCCACCCTACCCCGTTTTTGCAGCCCATTGGAATTGCCCTGCCCCCAAACGTGTCCCACACCATGCTAAGCCGCAACATATCTCTTACGTAGAGGCTTCCCATGGCATGGCACCCGCCTCATATCTGGCCCCCATGCATTCATTTTTGGGGTGCATGTCAGTATTTCTGTTGTGCATCACTGACGCCATTGCCTTGCTTGCGTTCAGAGCTTCTGCAGCTGCAAGCCTGCTATGTGAGTTGGTGGTGGACCCCCCCACCCACCCACACACACTCCTTACTGAGGCACATGCCATGGGCATCGGGGTTTCAGTGGTGGCAGCACTGGTGTACCCCTTAGGAACACCCAACATGGCTTCCCCCCGCTTCCTTGCCCATAGACAGGCTGATACCGGTGGCACCACTTACATTGGCCGGTAGTACATTAAAATAATTACACATTAACATCTGTACATTATACATTTTATTATATATGATTGTACATTGATTTACAAGTTAAGTGTGCGTGGAGCATACTCTATAACATCTCTCTCGTTGGGTTTCGTGTTTTCTTGTATGCAACCCCCACGCGGTCCTCGCTTAGAGGTGGCCCCTGTCCGTCCACAACAGAATTTGGTTGGCTCCATTAAAATTCTGTACAGACAATAGAATCCGTGAGCAGGCCACAAAGAGAAAAAATGTCTAACAGAAACGGGCGGGGCTATGCTGATGTCAGCATAGACAATTACAGAAATCCACACAACCTTTCAAAATGGAACCACGTGTTATAGAATCCGTGCCGCAGCCCACGGATGACAGGCCCTCCATGACGGAACCGCTGACTAGACCACAGAGGTCGACAGAATTTTATCAACATTCACGGAGGAACACAGACCTTTCAAACATGTTGAACCCCAATACAGAAATTCCATATGCATGGCGGACGTGGGGTGTGATTGGTTAGGTCTTTGATAGATTTGGCAGTGCACACTGCTCGGCCCCGTGGCACATCCATGTGCCCCTTCAAATCGTTGTTGTCCGTCACGTAGGCAGAATGTACGCCCAAAGCATTCCCAAGCCCAATACATTTGATTGGCTGGTATGTGATGTGATGCCCCTGGGGTATGTGAAATGCTGCATCGGGGCCGCCCGCCACCAATTGCCCCCATGGCGTCAGTACCCTTAGGTCAGTGGTGATGGCGGGGTGGGGCAGGGGGTTGCTGTTTTGCTCTGCTGAAGTACTGGCTGCGGCTTGGCCGGGAAAAAGCCAGTGTTGCTGGGCTCGTGGTGTGCATGGGTGGTTGTTGCTTCTCCGAGATCGTGTCGGGGTAGGGCGGGGGTTTGTTGTTCTACTCGGTTGGAGTACCGGCTGTGGCTTGGCCAGGAAAAAGCCAGCTGACCCCATTTGGAAATAAATGGTGTGCAAGCGGTTGTTGCTTCTCGGGGATGTGTTAGGGTAGAGGCGAGAATAGCTGTCCCTACTTGGTGGAGCAGGCTATGACTTTAACAGGAAAAAGCCAGTGTTGCTAGGCTCATGGTGTGCATGGGCGGTTGTTGCTTCTCCGGGATCATGTCGGGGTGGGGCCGGGGGTTGCTGTTCTGCTCAGTTGGAGTACCGGCCATGGCTTGGCCGGGAAAAAGCCATTGTTGTTGGGCTCGCGGTGTGCATGGGCGGCCGTTGCTTCTCCGAGATCGTGTCGGGGTGGGGCCAGGGAATTGTTGTTTTGCTCTGCTGGAGTACCGGCCATGGCTTGGCCGGGAAAAAGCCGCTATTGCCAGGGCTTGCGGTGTCCATGGGCGGCTGTTGCTTGTCCGAGATCATGTCGAGGCGAGAGGATGCTTGTTCTCAGGCAGATGCTTGTTTGTGATGCGGTGAAAAAGTATTTGTTGCGGGTTTGCGTATGCATAGGTGGTTCTTGCTTATCAAAGATTGTGTCGGTGGCGAGGGGGTTATTGTTCTACTCGGCTAGTGTACCGGCCGTGGCCTGGCTGGGGAAAAGCCACTGTTGCCGGGTTCGCAGTGTGCATGGGTGGCTGTTGCTTATCCAAAATCGTGTCAGGGTGGGGTGGGGTGGGGTGGGGGGATTGCTGTTCTGCTCGGCTGGAGTACCTGCCATATCTTGGCTGGGAAAAAGCCGTTGTTGCCGGCCTGGCTGCAGAGGGTCGTTGGTGGGATGGTACATGCGGCGTCAAGGGTGGGAAGACCGCCACGCAGGGAAAAAGAAGCGTAGAGGGAGCATAGGAGCATGCACCAGGATATCGAGGCGTCCAACTGGGTGCAGAAAGCTAGCGTCCAAGACGTCATCGAAGACCACATCAAAGTCCAAGGCATCACATGACGTACCATGATAAATCTTGTTATAGTTGTTGCGAGTGAATGTGTCCATTTGGCAAAGGATTACTAGCCATTTATTATCGCAGTGGGCAATCATCTTAGGACTATAGGTGTTGGCAGGTATTCATGTCTACTCTAGCGTGTGGTGGGTTGCACCTCCAGTCTAGCAAGGAGTACCGGCCGTGGGTTGGTCGGGTAAAAGTAGCGGGGGATTGCCGTGTGGCCCAGGGTGTGTTAATAATAGTAATCTAGCATTTGCAAGGAGTACCGGCCATGGGTTGGCCGGGAAAAAGCAGTGGGGGATCGCCTGTTAATAACAGTAGTCTAGCGTTTGCAAAGGATGGCCAGGAAAAAACAGCGGGTTGCATCCCTGTCTGGCAAGAAGTACTGGCCGAGGCAGCATTTATGTATATTTATTTATCCATGCATATTTATTTATGATAGCATGGACTGCAAATACGTAGACATGCGTTGTTTAAACATGTAGAAATATTGGAACTCGTTATGTTAGTGCTATGGCCCAAATCGGGAGGCAAAGGTTGCTGGACACAAAGAAAAAATCTGCTTGGCAAAAATTGCCTCCAACAAAAACTGCCGACGACCAACGGAACATTACCAGAATCTCAAAGTCCCTGACGGATGGCAACGGAACGCCAAGAAAGGCAGTAGAGAAAAAAGCGCTTTTACAAAAACCGTTGGCTGCAAACACCCCCTTGACGGACAGCTCCAGAGCCAAAAAATTGAAAGCTGATGTGGCATGAATGGCTACAAAAAGCCGGCCCCGGCAAAGTGACAGAAAATCGATGGACAGATTGTTTGAGCTTATAAAAGTTACAGAAGTAGAATAACAGAATAAAAGCTGGGCGGCCATGTCTATCCTCGCTAGGACATGCATCAAGTGGTTTTGGAGCTTGGGGACCATGGTACGCTTTAGTATGGACTGACAGTTGGTACCTATGGATGCGGAGGACACCGCGGTTACACCGGTGGTGAAGGAACCGGGGTCGTCTAGAGGGGCCCAAGAATGTAACGGCCATGGACAGCTGGGAGGAGCAAATGGCATGATGTTGCACGCTCAAACGCTCATGCTAAGCCAAGGCTACACGATCAAAAGCGCGAACATTACCCAGGGAGTCGACGCGCAAGGTTTGGACTACTGGCTCAGCTTGATGAAGAATCAGATGGAGGACACAGTGGGTGGCATCCCGTGGAGGCCGGTAGAGAATTGGAAGGATGGCGCACTCAATTGTTGCAGGGAGCAAACGCTGAGCGAGCTGCTTTGCGTGGTGAGCTACTGCGCATATTGAAGGCGTAGCGAGTGGAATTAGACTGTGTGAATGCATGTGTCGGCAATTTAGAGGCCAACATATAGACTAACCGAGAAGCAGCCAGAAATGCGCATCAGTGGGAGTTTCGGCAGTGCAGCAAGGCGCATATGAACATGCAACATCAAGTCAAGGAAATGGAGCGCCATCAACTCGAGCAGATCAAGGAACTATGCGTTGGGATGCAAACCGTGCAGCAGACCATCAAAATGGCGGAGATGGCATGCAATGCTATAGAATCCAAACAAAAATAGGCCAAAAACGAGTTGTGCACTCATCTTGGTGCCACAAAGCGGCCCGAGGCCAAAACTTGATAGTGAATCCACGAGATTAATGCGAGAGCCGCTGGAGCTGGTGGGATGCAATCAATTTTGGATAGAGCAGATTGGCGCCCATATTCTGACTCAGCCAGAATCGGCGAGGATGTGGTGCGAGGCACAACAAAGGCGTAGGCGGCTGGCCATCTAAGCGGTGACTAAGTTTTGAGGCCAACTGACCCATTAACCAGCACGCCCTTCGGCCAAGCCTTCGAGTTCTGGTGGGTGGCGGACAGAGAGGGGCGTGGTGGTACCGTGCCGCCATAGCAACAAGGCGTGCAACTATGTGCGAGTCAGACAGCGCGGCCTGCACAACACCACAATTCACCATTGTACTGTGGTACCACTATACTTGGTGCGGGTACTATAACGGTAATAATGCACACCGGAGGGGCAGAGACGCAACCCGTGACACCCGTGCTACACACCGAGGGAGGCATGGCACACACTGAGGAGCCTACGCCACACACCAATGGCAATGTGGCAAACACCCTGGAGCAAACGGGGTACGAATACCCATGATTGATGCTCATGCTGTGAATAGCATGGTGGGTGTTGAGTCAACTATGACAAGTGGATTTCGACCCCAATTACCCCCACAATGCTACAGTACTGGGCTGGAATTGCAGCCCCTCAATACTACGCCTTTTATGCACAGTACTTTACCATTTGTGCATAATAATAGAGGCCATGGACCTGATCCATGTGCAAGTTTGGGATCATATGCATCAGTGGATGGTAAGGGTAGTGTACGGAGTATTGTTCCAAATATTTTTGGCGGCACATAAAATAGCCCAAAAGGTGTCCACGGTGGTTTTCGTGGTCTGAACAAAGGTTTCGAAGGTAGCTCAAGTGGTCCAGGAGGTGGTCTAGGTGGCCCAAGCAAACAAGAAGGGACAGAAGGCTTCCCAACAGGATTTGTAGGTGGACCAGACAAACCAAGCAATCCAGAAGGTGGAGCACCTGATGGCGGAGATCCTGATGCCCCAGGTTGTCCGATTAGTGGATTAACACCCGGGGATCAGACGTTTGATCTCTCCAGAATTCGGATTCAGGCACCTTAAAGGTTCACTGGTGTACATGACCAGCCCCTGCAAAGTGGATCCTATACATGGCCAGTTGGCTTTGGGGTAGAGGTATCCCTGAGCAGAGGTGGTTACTAATTATGATTGCACATTTGTCAGATAGCAAAATCTTGGATGAATCTATTGGAGTTATGTGTGGTATCTGTTGAGCGCACATACCCCACAAATTGGCGTGTATTTTCTAATAAGTTGCACATAGCTTTCAAGCCCACAACCTTGGAGGAGTCATCTTACTGTCAGTTGCAACGTCTTTGACAATTTGGATCGATTGAAGACTACGTTCAGCAATTCCTCAAATTGAGTTTCCATATAGTTAACTTGTCACGGAGTGAGCGCTACATTCTTTTCTTGGAAGGCCTTAGAGAACCTATTCAATCTCAGGTGGTAGACATGTATTTTGGCAATCTTGACATGGCCATTAACATAGCCCAAAGGCTTGGGAGTTTGAGACGTGGTTGGGATGACAACTATTGATAGCGCCCAGGCCAGCAGGTAGGTGGCAGGTTTCAGAGGTCCATATGAAGGACTATGCATAGTGCAATTATTCAGCAGAGAGGACAAGGACATGGACAGTCAGCAGATCGATTCCAGCAATTAGGTAGATGTGGTAGCCAGTGCCGCAATTGTTAAGGACAGAGCTCCAGCCATGGCGGTGCATCAAGTTCTGACACTTGTCGCCTATGTGGATCCAGGGATTGCTACGTTTCCCACTGCCAAAAAATGGCTGAGGCAACACGTCATTTAAATGCCTAGGAGGTTGGAAGCAGCCACCTTTCGAACCTAAAGTGCATATGCATGGCGTGAGGTGGAAGCGTAGAATTGCAGCCCCATCAGCAGCCACCTGTTTTCCGGAGGCGTTGGGGTCGCCCTGCTCTGCAGATTGGCTGTTGGAGGTCAGCCAGCCCTCTCCACCCTAGACGGTGGGCATATCCAGGGCAGTCGATTCGGTGGTCACACAGTGGGCCCAATGCTCAATAGGGATCGATTCCTAGGGCCTGTTGTCAATGAAAGGTGGCGGCGTAGAGTGGTGGTGGTTCGTTATCTTGCGGGAGGTTAGAGAGTGGGCCAAAAAGAGTAACAGGATTCCATGCATGTGCGCATGCATATCCGCATGCGCGATGCCCGATCGCGGGTCCGTCGCCGTCACATCAAGACAAAACAATACAAATGTGCATCCAAGCACCGTGTCACCATCCTCATTTCACCCACGACCGACCCTTCTCCCTCTCAGCTTAAGTACTAGCCCCCTACCCATCCACAACCCTGAGTACTGCAATTTTGCACGTCCATAACTTTGTCAATTCCTAACGGATTTGGGCATTCAAAAGCCTAGGAGCATCAAGAGCTTCTAAATAAGCCCACTAAAAGATCTATTTTTCAGGATTACTAATTCCCATTCTAAAAAATGCTAATTTAATCTAACCCCAAGCAACCACATCACATTACTCCCCCCTTGGGGTAGTTTTGTTTATGGATTTTGTTACTCAACTACCAAAAACTAAGGGTGCTCACGATGCCATTGCCGTGTTCATCGATAGGCTAACCAAAATGGTGCACATTGCTACCACCATAACTAAAGTCTCCGCAAAAGTAGCAACAAACTTGTTGGTGCAAAATGCGATCAGGCACCATGGTCTCCCCTGTACAATAGTGTCCGACAGAGATATTCCACTCACTTCCATATTTTACCGGTACCTAGCAGAGAGGTGGAAAATACAACTCAACATGAGCACTGCATACCATCCTCAAATGGATGGCCTGATTGAAGTCATGAATCGGATTCTAGAGGATTACTTATGTAACTATACGCAATCTGATCAGGATGCATGGGATGAACTGATAGCCATAGCCGAGTTTGCAATGAATAACTTGAAAAATAGTTCAACCCAAGAGATCCTATTCTACTTGAACTACGGTCAACATCCAATTAGTCCCTTAGCTCTTGGGGTAAAAATTCAGAAGCCATTGAAGGGCTATAACAATCCGAATGCTCACGGCTTGGCAGTGGCCATTGGCAGAGCACAACAACCTTGTTTAAAGTATGCGGGTATACCCCTTGTGGAAGGGTTACTAGTAGTGACATGATTTGATCACCGTGTCTAAACAATACTGAAAGAGGCTAGGGCATGTTTAGAAAAAGCAGAGAATAGGCAGTCAAGTATGCTGACCGCCATCGAAGGGATATGTCATTTAACAAAGGAGATGACGTCCTCCTTTTGATATAGCATATTACCCTCAAGCACTCTACAACTCAAGAAATTATTACTGAGGTGGATTGGGCCCTTCACCATCCTCAACCAGATAGGTTTTATTGCATATTGGCTGGAACTCCCAGAAAGCATGAGTAAGATACATCCGGTTTTCCATGTGTCGAAGCTCAAGCCTTACAAGGCTAGTGGCAGAGTACAGCTACCACCAGTCCCTATCAAGATTGAGGGGGAACTGGAGTATGAGGTTGAACACATCCTTGATAAAAGGATTAAAAAGCGTGGCCATAGACAAGACTCTATAGAGTACCTTGCCAAATGGTTGAGCTAAGGCCATGAACATAATAGCTGGGAATCAGCAAAAGCAATTGCCAATGCACAGGAACCTGTTCAAGCATTTGAGAATAGCAAAACTCCTATTGCTAATGTACAACTGGTTGCAGCACGAGATATACACATTGATGTGAGGATGTCAGGATGTCTGTTTGCTTGTGTGCGACAGGCACTTTTGTGGTGGGTGCAAAAGAACACCGGTTGCCAAGGAAACCAATCTCATTCATAGTTCGGTCATATGAATGCCATGTCTATTGCCATCATGAGTGGCGAAAGGATACAAAGTGATGGCCCATTTGTATCGGCCATGGCCCATGGGCATGGTAGAGGCAGACACCCGGGTTACACCCAGAGGGGTCGGGGTCGCAGACAGATGGTCCAAGGCAGTCCTATGGAGGGATGTGCAGGGTGATCCTTGTAATACAATGTCGTACTATGTCCTAGATGTGGCCGCTCAACTTTTTCTGTTACTTTACTTCTGTAACTTTTTTGAACACAAACAATCCGTCCGTCGATTTTCTGTCACTTTGCTGGGGCCGGGTTTCCGTAGCCCTTCATACCATGTCAACTTTCAATTTTTTGGCTCTGGAGCTGCCCATCAAGGGGGTGTTTGCATCCAGCAGTTTCTGTAAAAGCGCTTTTTTTTCCGCTACCTTTCCTGGCGTTCTGTTGCCATCCGTCAGGGACTTTGAGATTCCAGTAGTGTTCTGTTGGTTAGCGGTGGTTTCTGTTGGAGCCAAGTTTTTCCAAGCGGATTTTTTCTTTGTGTCTAGCAAACTTTGCCTCTAGATTCAGGCCACAGCACTGACATAACGAGTTCCATTATTTCTACATATTTAAACAACACATGTCTACCTATTTGTAGTCCATGCCATCATAAATAAATATGCATGAATAAATAAATATATATAAATACTGCCTCGGCCGGTACTCCTTGCCAGACAGGGGACATAACCCACTGTTCTTTCCCGGCCATCCCTTGCAAATGCTAGACTACTGTTATTAACAGGCGATCCCCCGCTGCTTTTTCCCGGCCAACCCATGGCCGGTACCACTTGCAAATGCTAGACTACTGTTATTAACACACCCTAGGCCCCACGGCAATCTCCCACTGCTTTTCCCCAGCCAGGCCACGGCCGGTACTCCAACTGAGCTAAACAGCAATCCCCCCCCCCACCACCACCACCACCACCCTGCCCTGCCTTGACACGATCTCGGACAAGCAGCAACTACCCATGCACATTGTGGACCCGGCGACAGTGGCTTTTCCCAACCAGGCCACGGCCGGTACTCCAGCTGAGCAGAACAACAGTCCCCGCCCCGCCCTAACATGATCTTGGATAAGTAGCAGCCGCTCATGGATACCACGAGCCCTAGCAATAGCCGCTTTTTCCCGGGCAAGCCATGGCCGGTACTCCAATAGAGCAAAACAACAATTCCCTGGCCCCATCTCGACATGATCTTGGAGAAGCAACAACCGCCCATGCATAACACGAACCCAACAACAACAACTTTCTCCCGGCCAAGCCATGGCCGATACTCTAGCTGACGAGCAATGCCCCCTCCCGCCCCGCCACGACATGATCTGGGACGAAGCAAACGACCACCCATGCTGCTTTGTGAGCCGACAGCGGTGGCTTTTCTGACAAGCCATGGCTTATACTCCCATCGAGCAGAATGGCAATCCCCACCCCGCCACGACCGCGATCCGGACAAACTCTGACCCGCCCATAGACACCGTGAGCCACGGCAATAGCCGCCGTTTTTCTGGCAAACCGCGGCGGTACTCGACCAAATAAAACAACGCGACGTGGTTTTGCCGTTGGGGTAGCGCTGCCGTAAAGTCCACCCCGCCGCAGGGCCTCGGATCTCCGCCGATGGCGTCGAGATCGACATGTCCGAGAAGCGGCGTGCGCCCGGTCTGCTTGGCCGAGGCCGAGGGCGCTTGAGGGTAAAGGCTGCGTCCTTCCGGCCGGTGGCAGCAACGGTCATGAGACAGCGGGGGTGCGCGGTCGCCCCCGCGGGAGTCGGCAGTGAGCCAGGAAGAACAATTACAGTCAGACAGTTCGCCCCCTACATCCAAATACCCGTCCGACCGTCACACCTCCGAGTGTGCTAGTACATAAAGACACAACCACAATGCACTGTACAAAACGGGCCACCGGTCACCACCAAAACAACTCCACAACTCCCCATACTCGGCCCCCATTATCCAGGCTGCAGTACAATGCTCTGCACCTTTAAGTCACCCGCATATTTAGACAACAAAGGCCAAGAGGTAAATCAAGCCATTATGCTATAAATATGGAGCTGTACACCATTATCTAAAGATAATGAGAGAAATAATGGTCCACTACATCTACCCCAAGTGTTTCCACAACAGTACTCCCCCCTCGGGGTAGTTTTCGCCCTCGAAAACCGAAGTCCTCTTTTGGCTGCCCAGTTAATGCACCAACTATAAAGTCAATACCCCACTGGTTTGTTTTTATATAGACCACACTCCCATTTTTTTCATCTAAGGTGTGGATGACACACTCCCTCGAACATCTAGGAAAAACTACCTCTCATTGTTAGGTTAGGGATTCTCGTCCTTGTCTTCCCTGTCATTGAGATACCTTAGTACCATTGCAACGACCTTGCATATAATTGGTTCTTTATCCATAGGTTCCTCTATTTCCTTGCCGGATTCCACTGATCCCCACTCCATAATCCACTAAACAACTTGGAGCCGCCGGCACTCTATACCAATGGATGTAATACATAGCCATGTAAAAGCCGTTTCACCTGGTAACCACCAATCAACTCATCACACATTTTTTTTCTTTTTGCTACTAGATGAATTTCATATGGATGGACGTCTCTACCCATAGAAATGCAATGTACTCTATCGAGAGATTTCCCAATGTATGACCACTGGACTCCTTTCCTATGCATCTAAAGCCAAATCACCACCCTATCAACCACCTGAGTCGATCTAAAAATCAGAGACAAAGGTTTGGCTTCACGCACCAAGCGTCCCATACCACCGGTGTATCACCCTCACCCCGTCTACAATTCCCGTGACTCACAAAAAGGCAGATATCCACTATGATCTGGGGTAATGATCACTAAACATCTGCAATTTGAATTGAGGATCCATACCATACTTCCACTGTCCCTCAAGCAATCCAGTACTGCAAATGCTCAATGAGTTTCCACCTTGGCTTATTACTTCTGTTGCATATCCATAAGCCACCAAGCCGTCCAACAATCATAATGCCCTCTGTACAAGTGCGCTAGGTAGACCACCATATAACCACATACTCTACCTAGTGTGTATCATGTTTGGCTCTAATTTTAGTTTTCCATTCTCTCCATGGTTACCAGTTTTCTGCTGAACTTCATTTTTGTTGCTCTTGCCACAAGAGCAGTCCCAGAACTGAGCTAATCCACAACAACCCAGCTACCTCAAAGCTTTTATCAGACCAACTCTATTCATTTTTTTCCACTAAGGTCCGATACTTTTCTGGCTAAGGCCAATTCGCTCGATTTTGATACTGAAGTATTTTTTTTTCTCCGACCATCATCAAGACTTCCTCAATTTCGATACAGAAAAAGTCACCACTTCTTCGACCGTTATCAAGGTAAAACTGATCATCTGTCATCCAGGTTTCTCCCCCATGCGACTACCCATGTACCAAGTCACTGAGAAACAACTGGATTTAGTATAGGTCATGCTTCCTAAGCCCAGTAAACTGCCTCCTGAACCACTGATGTACCACAGACGATTTCGGTCACCCCCTATTTTAAGCCCGGAGATCAGCACTCGAATGCATACAGCGCCTCCTATTATAATGCCGGGAGGGCGCTCGTGGCGACTTTCGGCATCCTCCTATTATAATGGCCGGGAGGGACATCCACTGGGTAGGCTACCCCTATTTTTATACCGACCGGGGGAACGCCTCCAAAGTACCCAGTTGCTATCCAGAATCACAGCCGCTCAAGAACATACACCGACCTCTATTCACTCGCTCATGCATCTAACCAGTCATTGGCCCACAAACATCACAGCAAAGGTCCCCACCAGATCCATCACTATATGACCTCGATGTTTGTGCCTAAGGGAAAGCAACCTGAGACATGAAGCTCGCTAACCATCTGTCCGCTGGTCCCCTCACTATGGCTACACCCCCCCTGGGGTACATCAACGTCCTCGGCGATATATGACAAGGCAACACATATACCCTGCCACTCTGCTCACTGCCGTGCCAAGTACTCATGGTCTCACAGCTGTAGAAACCATAGTCAAATGCTTTCTGTCCCCAGTTGCACTTGGGGTATGACACCAACATGCGCTGAAGAGATGGAACAATGTGCTATCGATAGCAGACCTCTATAGATGATCTGACACAATGTCACATCCCAACCTCCAGACCAACTGCTCCCATCATCAAATACCACTATGCAGTTTTGTAGAAATGAAGGTCATATAAGATGCCACTAGTGCTCATATACGTATAGCACTGGGAGCTATTCTAGTAGTAATCAATCATAGACCACCAGATTCTCCAATCAGATAGGTCATGGTCATAGACAGTTGCAGCTAGTCATGTGCAAAACCCACTGCTCCATGAACTCACAACCTTGGCATACCCATGCCTATCACCACTGCTAAAACCCTCAGAACAGTGGTCCTGTGAATCCAGTTTTTGGGACTGGGGTGGCCCACAGCAATAAAACTGGGCCAGTCTCTATCCTCTCATACTGCAAACCCGGGTCCTTGCCACTCTTGGCAAGGGTTGATCCCACCTAAAAAAGGCGCCCTGTAAAGTTGCATCCTAGAGACTGTAATGTGCGTCAGCTCGGAGTCTTGCCAGGCCTGGCATCTTTTCCACCCTGCGTCTTCCTCTACCACAACACCAAAATTGACGCATTTTGATCCGTAGCTGAGCTAAGTAGGGGAATCAGGTTATCTGGTAAACCTAATCCCAAATTTCTGCGATGTTACTGAACTGGTAGAGTGTGAACCAGTTTGCCTCTCTGACACCTGACTCAGAAGTCATCGCCTCTAACCCGGCAGTAATGCTGAACTGCCTCCCGGTGCCTCTCACCGGCCATCCCTAACACCATCACAAGTGGCCATGATTACCACTGTGGGCTTCCCTTGAATCTCCCAATCATCCGCTAAGACCAGACCCTAACATGCATACATAGAGCACGGGTGAAAAATGACTCTGTGTATGTGGGGGATGCCAGAGATCCAACCTGCCCATCCGCGAAAAAAAAAATCTCCAGAATAAAGAATTTTCAAATACATGAGCTTGAACCACTGCATTTTTTTTCCATTATCAAATAAATAACCTGCCCATTTATCACAACCACCACAACCAAATGTCAATTATTAATCCCCATTATTTTTTTCCAGAAATTCCAGCTGCCTTTGATCAGACTACCCATCACTCGTCTTTTAATTCCCTCAGGCAACCTACAACAGGATATCAACAATTGGCTCCCTACCAATATGGGTTTTTCATTCAGTGGCCCACCATAAAATCATAAACCTCTAAGAGTCTAGGCCACATTTTTTTTTCACATACCCATACACCTGTCAGTCATGTCTTTTTATGCCAGCTATGAAGACTCGCTTGATTCCACATGTCACAGCAACTCAAGATAAGCTCCCCAGACAGCTTTTTCTGCAACTTGAGTTATATTGTGCTATCAAGTCGAGTAACAACCCAACCATGACTTACTCCCCTTGTGCCAATGCAAAATACCTTGAATGCTTTTGTAGCTTCTATCAGATCACCTTAGAGCCCATGATTGCTCTAAAGTCCCTCCAGTCTGCCACAACACCTCTCTCACATGAGTGGTGTTTCCTCCCATGGTGTGACTGGATAACCTCAAAGCCTGCTCATATCAACATAAGATCTGATTTGCCCCATAGCACTGCTGTTGCTATAGTAGTCTTTCCTGCAGTGACTTCCAACTCATGATCAGATATATAAGAAAGGCATCACTTTTGTCCAACTCAATGCCCCTCTACTGGCATTCCCTACATCTCTACACATGTGCACCCAACAAAGGAACAACCACAATATCCAACTCATGTCCCCCCAGCTGATCTGCATGTGTGTTGTATCCATTTACTGACTTGGTATTCTTGTTGGTCTTGGATTATTGAGGCTGGTCATGAAGGGTCATCAACCGGGTTGAGGGCCTGTACCTCGCTGCCGTATTACCCGGAAGTTAACTGGGCCGAGGGCCTGAACCTCGCTGCCGTATTACCCAGTGTTCAACTGGGCCGAGGGCCATAACCTCGCTGTCGTATTACCCAGTGAGCCGGGCCGAGGGCCTGAACCTCGCTGTCGTATTACCCGGTATTCAGCCGGGCCGAGGGCCAAAACCTCGTAGCCGTAGTACCCGGTATCTGAAGGCTGTTAGGGTATCTCAATATCACCCTAATCTCCCCAATTCAGAGAGATGCAGTCTCTATGACAGAATTCTGGTCCCACTATAACCACACTTTACAAAACCTCAATATCTTTTGTCTAGAACCAGAACTTTTGAAGTTACTTCCAATTGCCCTTAGACTTACTCCAACCTTCAAGTCATTATCTGTGTGATTGGAGTGCCCACTACTATATTCCAAAAGTGCAGCTCCTCTCACATTTCACAGAAACTGATTGCATTCAGGCTGTACAGTTTTGTGATTAACCTTCCACTATCTTGGGTTGCACACCAAAACACCATCACCATCAAGTGCTGCTTAACCTAAACCGCTTGCAATGGCCATATTTTGTGGGCCAATCTCATATACCACTTTACTTTTTCTTGTGGCTATCCCAGAAATTAATCAATAATAATATTCCTCATTGTTTTTACCTAACTTGAGATTGGAATCACTTTACCCACACTCAACAAAATTCTATGCCACTTGCAACGATTTATTAGTGGAGTCACAGTATGATTCAAAACTTTGGGCAATATCCCCAAACTCTTTGCCCAAAATTGGCACTTACTGTGCCCCTCAATGCACTCTTCACCAATCCATTCAAAATTAAGTGATTCACCCCCTTTTGATTATGGGACTGACCACTTATATAGATTGTCCCTGGAAAATTCCTTTGTTTCTATCTTTGAAATCCCATGTTCGTTCACAACTCACTTCGCAGCACACACAGCACATCCGCACAGCACAGCTGCGCAGCACAGCACAGCCGCGCAGCACAGTCGCACAGCACAGCTGCACAGCCCAGCACAGCTCACAACACAGCTGCACAGCACAGCAGTACAGCACAGCTGCACAACACCACAGCTGCGCAACACCACAGCTGTGCAACACAGCCGCACAGTACACCCACACAGCACAGCACGTAGTGCCCACCCACGCTGTCACGGTCCCGGCACCGGTTCAGGCGTCCTCACACTCCCCAAATCCCACAGTACTTTGGCCTTTCAGTTAGCCACAGTACATTGGCAGAATACAAGGCCCAATGCCGCGGACCACAGCCTTTCAATCAAAATCTATCAAATTCCAGTAAACCAATCAACAGCCCTTTGATTGGACAGTAAGGGCGTCCCCCCCTGTCTCACAGGTCACCGGTCTGCCGTGTACGGCAACCCGGTCCGACTCAACCCCCACCTCTCTCCGCCAGTCCGACTGGCGCTCCGCGGAGTTGCTGGGCCGCCTGCGGGCCTCCTGGCTCGGTGGGAACCCGGCGCGCTGCCCGGGAACGGCTCCCCCTCGGTCGCTCCGGCCGCAGAGTCACTCCACCTGCGTGGGCCTTGTTGTGGACCGCCCACGCTGTTCCTCTCGACGATCCATCGGCGCAGGCCGCGCTCGCTCGGCCGCGTCTCGCGGCATCCGCTTTTTCCGGTTGCGAATGGAGCCCGGCGCCTTGCCCCAGAACGGCTCCATTCAGGCGCATCGGTTGCGCCATTGATCTGCCGGCGGAGGCCACATGAACGGCCGTCGATTCCGCGCGTCTCGAAGCCCCGCCGGCGCTGGCCACATTCGTGTGGCCGCGCCGCGCCGCGTTGTAGATCCGGGCTCGGATGGAGCCCGCCGGTGCCCGGCTTCGGGTCCCCTCGGTCGCGCCGGTCGCGACTTTGCTCTGCCGGTGTGGGCCTCGTTGGAGTCGGCCCACACCTCGCCTTTGGTCGCTCGATTGGCGCCGGCCATCGCTGAATGGCCGCGCCGCGCTGCGTTGGTGCACCGGGCTCGGATGGAGCCCGCCGGTGCCCGGCTTCGATTCCCCATGGTCGCGCTGGCCGTGACGCTGCTCCGCCGGTGTGGGCCTCGTTGGGGACGGCCCACACCTCGCCGTTCAACGCTCCATTGGCGTAGACCATCGTCGAATGGTCGCGCAACTCCGCGTTGTTTCATCGGGCTTGGATGGAGCCCGGCGTCCAGCTTCGAAGCTGCTCCATGCTTCTCTTTTTCCTCCGTGCCGTAGCCTCCAATCCGCGCGTCGCTTTGTAGATCCAACGGCCTTCGTTTGGCCATTTGCGCCAGCTTTTCATCCTCCAGAATCCGCCCGATTCCGCCGTCGTCAGCGGTCGGACGGGGACGGTTGCGCCTTCCAAGGCGCTGCTCCTTTCCACACGGCTCCTTCCGCATTGCATCGCCGATTCTCGGCTCCCTGCCACACTGCCCCGTTGTGCATGCTGTGGCTGCTCCTTGGGACTTGATCCCCAACTTCGATGGAGCTGCATGGCCGCTGAACAGCGGGCCATACTCACGGGTCGCCGAAAATGCACTTTCTTGCATTCGCACCTCCGTCCGCCTTACTCGCTCCTTGCTGGCTTCATGGCCACACTCCAGCGTTGGGGATCCTCCTTGCAACGGGCCGCGACGTTCCCCCGCGGTCCGCGCGTTGTCTCTTCCGATTAAGCCGGCTGCCCGGCCATTGGGCACCGTTTTCCTCCGCCAAATAATGCGCCTCCTCCGTGCCATCTCGCAGCTCGCTGCGCCGTTGTTTGCAGTCGAAGTCGAAAAGAACTCCTCCTCCACGCAGCCGTTTCCATGGCCTCTGAGGGCCGTTCGCTCTTGTGCTCTCGAGTCAATTCACACCGTCATCAGTGCAATTCCCCTCGCAGTGGGGCTGCGCCTAGGCGTCATCCTCCGGGATCCAAAGACGAAACTCAATGCGCCCCACTTCTTGGGCAGCGCCGAAGCACTCTCCGTTGCCGGCCTTCAACGCTTCCGGCCTTGCCTGGCTCCGAAACCACTTGACGTGGTTTTCTTCGTTGGAGCCGGCACGCGCCTGCCGTTGCCCGGTCCACCCCTTACGGGTGACCTCGGATCTCCGCCCGATGGCATGCAGATCCGGCATAATCAGGGCGCATGCTTCTTCGGAGTACGCAGCAGGGCCCGGGGCTGCGGGGTCGCAAGGCCTGCGTCCTTCAGCCGGTGGCAGCAATGGTCATGAGACAGCGGGGGCGCGCGGTCGCCCCCGCGGGAGTCGGCAGTAGAGGTGGCCATTCAAGATGCCATCCGCTTCGTTAAATCCGGTTCGTTAATTTTTATCAACTGTTCGTTAAATTCCGTTGCAAAAAAAGGGAGAAAAATTCAGAAAAAACGAAAAAAAATCCAAAAAAATCGAAAAAAACCCAAAAAATCACAACAACTGCGGCTAGTTAAAAATCTAGTATGCATAGGTTGAAATAAAATACAAACATGCTCTCTAATAGCGAATTCTATAAACTATAAGTATGAAAAAACCCAAAAATCCCCAAAAAATCCAAAAATCCGTTAATTTTTGGTTAATTTTTGTCTTTTTTCGTTATTTTCCGTTAATTAACGGATTAATTAACGGAATTAACCTCTGTCCGTTATTAACGGATCCGGGTGGCCACCTCTAGTCGGCAGTGAGCCAGGAAGAACAATTACAGTCAGACAATTCGCCCCCTACATCCAAATACCCGTCCGACCGTCACACCTCCGTCCGACCGTCACACCTCCGAGTGTGCTAGCACATAAAGACACGACCACAATGCACTGTACAAAACGGGCCACCGGTCACCACCAAAACAACTCCACAACTCCCCATACTCGGCCCCCATTATCCAGGCTGCAGTACAATGCTCTGCACCTTTAAGTCACCCGCATATTTAGACAACAAAGGCCAAGAGGTAAATCAAACCATTATGCTATAAATATGGAGCTGTACACCATTATCTAAAGATAATGAGAGAAATAATGGTCCACTACATCTACCCCAAGTGTTTCCACAACACCCCCCCGCCCCACCCCGCCATCACCACTCATCTAAAGGTACCGATGCCATGGGGGCAATTGGCAGTGGGCGGCCCTAACGTAGCATTTCACATACCCCAGGGGCATCACATCACATACTAGCCAATCGAATGTACTCAGCTTGGGAATGCTTTGGGCGCACATTCTGCCTGCGTGACGGACAACAACAATTTGAAGGGGCACATGGATGTGCCACGGGGGTGAGTAGTGTGCATTACCAAATCCACCAAAGGCCTAGGCAATCGCACCCCACGTCCGCCATGCATACCCGTTGCACACTAAACCAGGCATATGGCCATTCAGTCCAGGAACGGGACCCATTCTGCGGCAGTTATCCATCACCTTTGCCAAAATACAGACGTATGTACTTGCTCTGTGAACTTTGATGGAATTCTGTCGACCTCTGTGGTCCGGTCAGCAGTTTTGTTATGGGGGCCTATTATTTGTGGGTTGCGGCGCGGATTCCGTGATACGTGGTTCTATTCTGGAAGGTTATGTAGATCTCTGTAGCCATTTATTGTAGTGATTGAACATTGTACTGTACGTTGACGGGTAATTAGATAACTTAGATGACTTAGATGAGTTCATTTGAGTCTAGAAATGTGTTAATCGTGATCGCCACGTTCATCTTCTTAAATGGGCCAATTTTCGGTATAATGAGGTAATTAAGGCAAATTAGGTCATTTAGCCCATTTCTAGCCATTTGGGGCATTATTCCTTGATGGAACCGGTGTGATTATGAACATTATAGTCTACTATGATGTGGTGCGCGGTCATGGGCGGATGGGAGCCGCCAGGAAGTGGTGGAGTACACTCCAAGGGATTAGGGGGTTGATCCGGCAGTACGGGCACCTGTCAGGTATCCGCATTACATTGGATCACAGGTACAAACGCCCCTACAGCCATGGTACATTGGAGGGACGTGGTATAGCTTGGGGAAGCCGCCTGGCATTACTAGAAGCATGCCAAGGGGCCAAGGGACCATGTGAGTGGCTCTCCAAGGGCCGAGGTGGTATTACAGGAGACCGAGGTTGGCATTACAGGAGTGTATTGGACATTACAGGAGGCCGAGAGTGTCATGACGAGAAGGGGAGCGCTCCACCTATAAAAGTGGGTACCCCATAGGCCATTTGTCTCAGTTCGCCGGTGCACTCGACCTTGTCTGGACCAGGGGGCCCACCACCATTGTAATACATTGCCAACTACCGCCATTGTGCCTCGATCTGGTCGCCATTATCCTGGGGGATTCTACATCTATGCTGACGTCAGTATGGCCCTGCCCATTTCTATAAGACACTTTTTCTCGCTGTGGCTAGCTCACGGATTCTGTTGATTGTATAGAAATTTAACGGAGCCAACCAAATTTTGTTGTGGACGGACAGAGGGGGCCACCTCTAGTATGTCTTGAACATTCCTTGGACATGTGCAAGCCTAGAAGCCATAGAGTAGAGAGTTGTACATTATATAATAGCAATAATTTTCCAGTCCGTAAGCTGAAGGAAGAGTTTTAATGAGGATTGTAAGTAAAAACACTCTCCATGCGACAACCACTCTTTCTCTTCAAAGTTCGTGTTGTCAATCATACATGGTCAACTGGGTATGTGGTGAGGCACACAGCCAATTCCCACACACGGCAGGCTTATTAGCCATGCATGCATCTACTCCCATATCTACACATTGGGATGGTGTAAGGGGCAAAAGCTTTTTTGGCCGGACAGAAAACGGCCCGTTCTCTCTATTCGAGTTGGGGACCGGTCGAGTGAGAACTGAGTAGCAATTTCGATTACAAACTAGTTTGGTATCCCTGTATTTATACCCACCTTCCCAAGGTATCCCAAGGGTCATGCCAGAATAGGGTGAGTCACGCTTATTCTGGCATACCCACTAGGTTTGTAATTTGAATCTCCCGTCCCTTGTCCTTCCGCCCCACCGACCCATTGGCCCCCCAAAACCCACTTCTACCGTGCTAACCAACACGGTGGTTCCTCCCCGGTACTTCCCCTTTGTTCTCGGTATTTAAAAAACACCCGAGCTGCCATTTCTAATAAGCTCTATTCCCTCTTTAGATACTGACCCTAGTTTTTCTAATATACAATGCTCTCATGAGGATCTCTAATATATAATGTATTGTGCTTTTCCACCCGCGAGTATCCCCTATTGTACAATGTTCCCAAACAACTTAGTCACAAAGCATTGTATATTATAACCCTTATATCCTTCCCCCCCTAGTAGCGAGCGTCCCACAAGCTTCTCCCTGTCGGTCCCTAAGTATTAACAACTATTTGCCCCTATGCTACAGCGCCACCTGTCACGGCCCAGTCCCCACCCCAGTAGGGCTGCGCCCGCCATGCCCACAGATGCGGGATCCACGGGTCGTCATCCTGGATGGGGATGTATCATCCCCAATCCCCACCCTAATATGGCTATACGATACTAGTAGAGGTGGCCACCCGGATCCGTTAATAGCGGACAGAGGTTAATTTCCGTTAATTTTCCGTTCATTAACGGAAAATAATGAAAAAAAGACAAAAATTGACCAAAAATTAGCGGATTTTTGGATTTTTTTGGGATTTTTGGGTTTTAATCATACTTATAGTTTATGGAATTCGCTATTAGAGAGTATGTTTGTATTTTATTTCAACCTATGCATACTAGATTTTTAACTAGCCGCAGTTGTTGTGATTTTGGGGTTTTTTTTTATTTTTTTTGGATTTTTTTTGTTTTTTCTGAATTTTTCTCCCTTTTTCTTTAACGAAATTTAACGGACAGCTGATAAAAATTAACGAACCGGATTTAACGGACCGGATGGCACCTTTGAGTGGCCACCTCTAGATACTAGCCCAAGGGTTGCTGTGTAGCCAGCGGTTCGGGGCTAGGGCCAGTTGGTTTGCGTAGCTGCCTCTCTGCGTCAGGACATTGGTTGGCTGCTCCTCCTCCTTGGGAGCCCTCCCGGTCTTGCTCCTTGCATCCTCAACCCGGCGGAGCCGCTTTGTGTCACTGATCCGCAGCCAGTGCTTTTCACCATTGAGGTGCCCATAGTCCATGGACTGTGTCTCCTCTCCCGCTGTGTCCATGGTGTTCTCGTCAGTGTCCTTGCCCTCACGGCACTGGATTGAGTTGTCTTGTTGTTTCCGGTGGATGATGGCACTCACACACCACCTTCGGTCTGGGGCCTCTTTTTGGGCCTTGGCGTTCCTTCGCATCTTTGCATATGTTGTCGCCCAGCCGTCCAATCCCGTTGGTGCGGTAGCCTGGGGGTCCTTTGGAGCTGTTGGGCACTGGGCTGTCAGGGTGGCTGTCGGGCGGCTGGGTGTTGTGGCGGCGAACAGTAGTGCAATGGATAGGGCCACCAACAGCCCTATAAATAAGGCGCAGGTCTTGAGCCCCACCCCTCACTGTCAGACGCCACCGTGGAGAAGTGCGGTAGTCACTCCTGCTCTCCGTCGCTTATCCTGATAGTAGAGGTGGCCACTCAAAGATGCCATCCGGTCCGTTAAGTCCGGTTCGTTAATTTTTATCAGCTGTCCGTTAAATTTCGTTAAAGAAAAAGGGAGAAATATTTAAAAAAACGAAAAAAATCCAAAAAAATCGAAAAAAAAACCCAAAAATCACAATAACTGCGGCTAGTTGAAAATATAGTATGCATAGGTTGAAATAAAATACAAGCACACTCTCTAATAGCGAATTCCATAAACTATAAGTATGACTAAAACCCAAAAATCCCCAAAAAATCCAAAAATCCGTTAATTTTTGGTTAATTTTTGTCTTTTTTCGTTATTTTCCGTTAATTAACAGAAAATTAACGGAAATTAACCTCTGTCCGCTATTAACGGATCTGGGTGGCCACCTCTACCTGATAGGTCCAGTGTGGCAGCCCCCTGGTTAATGTCTTGACCCCGTGTAGATGCGTCCACCTTCGTTGGTTTAACCCGCCGCTTCAATAGTATAACGCTTCAGCAAAGCCTTTTTCTTGCATAACGTTTCCTCAAGTCGTTTGTTGCATCCTTTGCGGCAGCTCGAGTGTAGCTTGCCTCCAGCCGAACCTCGCATTCGTCGCTCCCTTGTAGCTCCTCGGTGATGACCAGTTCCTCACTCCTCGTAGTTACTATGGTCACGGGAGGGGGCGGAACTTCTTTTGCTTTCTTCACAATCGCCAAGTCATTAGAGTCATCACAATACTGGCCCGTCTCCTCAATCTCTCCTAATTCACCTTTGCACTCGGTGTGACAATTGGCCAGGTCGTCAAAGCTGTTAGGTGCATCCTGGTGGGAACCATGGTCCACCAGCTTTTTGATGTTGTTTGTCTGGAATAATTGTTGGCCATAGTGGTTGTCTCTTTCCTCGATCCTCTCTCCAGCTTCTTGGGGGACCAATCTTTGCTCCCCGTGTCATATGGTTGAGGGAAGCTGATGTCTCAATGGTCAGATGTCCGTCCTAGCAGCCTGTCCATCATTGTAGTTTTGCACAGCTCGTCATGATCTTCCCCTTCCATACAGCTTGAGTATTCCAGGTTTGTGGCAGATTTGCAGTTGGCACAGGGGGTCATCAAGTCATCAGGATCATCAAGGGTATTCTGGCAGGGGGAATGGTCTTCAGGTTCCTCAATGTGGTTCATTGGGGGGGGTTGATAGCCACAGTGGTCGTCTTCTTCCTCGTCATTTCCCTGGTAGCTCAAGTGGTTCATTCTTACAATCGACTCCCTCAATTCCTTGTAGCTTCCTTGGCCGGTACCCTGGCTGGTAGACGACTTGTATGGAACCTTCCGTTGTGGTGTTTGGTGAAGTGTTTCCACTCTCACCGGCTATATAACGTCTTGGCCTATGGTCATCTTGCGGGTGGTCTTGTCAATCTCAGGCTCTATCTCCTCCAGCCATGGTAGCCCTAAAATCAAGTCGAAGGTCCCCAATGGTATTTCTACCACCGTTATGAACATCTCGCATCTTCCCATAACGAGTCTCAATCTATGACGTCTCATAGTGTCCTTAACTTTGCTCCTTAACTTGTCCACCAGTGGGATGTCTAAGTTATTGGTCATCACACAACACATTCGTTTGCTTTCTTCCGGTTATATTCCTTTGGCCACAAAGTTGCCCGTAGTTTCAAAGTCCACCAGAGCTCGGATGGTCCGGCCTTCCAGCCTCCCTAAGTAGCTCGGTGGCTTCAGGGTGCCCACATGCACCTCCCATGTGTTGCCGCAGTATGTCTCAGACCTGCTTCGTGGTCGGTCTTGGTGGCTCTCAATGTTAGTCATGTTATGACGTCTGACGTCTTGGCTGGTCATGGTGCGTTCTCCAAGCCTTGGTTTCATAGCACATTCCTTTGCAAAGTGTCCATATCCCTTGCATCGATAGCACTGTACTCTGGCAGGCCTTGCTACTTGTAAATTGTCCACTTCCATTGGTGTCAGCCCGATATGTGGCACCGGTCGGGGTAGGTTCCGTACGGGTGGTCCAGTGACCTGGTGTCTTGATGCTCCATTCACTTTGAATAAGATGTTATCTACCTTTAACGCATGTGTTATGTTTTGCTGGAGATTTTGGGGATTGGCTCTTTCCACGTCCGGTCTCACCACTGGTTTCAATCCACGCTTAAATCTGTCGAGGCACTCATCATCGCTGATCCCTTTGATGTGTGTCTTTAGGTCCATGAACATTGCTATGAAGTCCTCGATACTGGTGCTTTGGCTTAGTCTTGCCAGCTCGTCTCTGGCTTTCTGTTCATCGTTGGCAGCTCCAAATTGGCCCTCCGCGATGTTGGTGAAATCCCTCCACGTTTGGATAGCTCCCTCTCTGTGCGACTCCACCAAATTCTGCCACCAGAGGGCGACTGACCCTCAGAACAATCCAGCAGCAAACTCCACGCTATATGGTTTGTCATGTATATTCATTAGGCGCAGATATTGCTTGACTTGGAATGCCAACTGTGTGAATATTCCTTCACGCACCCCCTCGTACGTTGGCGGCTTCGGTGGTTTGAGGGTGGGCAGGTTGTGTCTTTCCCCAGCATTGCATGCCCCAACTCTACTCAGCGCTGCAGCCATAGCCATGGCTTCCTCAAGCTGGCTTTGCAACTGTTGCTGAGCTTCATTTGTTTGCATCTCGAAGTGTCTCACTAGCTGGTTCCACTGGCTTCCCAGTGCTTGCTCAATGGCTGCTTGTAGCTAGTCCGGCAAAGCCCCAACTTGGCTGGGTGACGAGCTATGTACACTTCCAGCTTGGCTCATATTGTCTTGGCCCTTCTTTGTCTCTTCTTTTGGCACAATTTCTGGTTGACGTCTCCTCGACGTCCTTGTCATTCTGACGTCCCTAACATCCAGTCTTTCTTCCAGCCCGCCTTCAAGGCTGGCCACATGGCTGGCGTTTTCCACACGTCCAACCCTTCAATGCCCTCGGGGCAGCTTCCCAGCCGGTGTTCTCTGACACCCGGAAACTTCTTCCTTCAATTTCGCCCTCGGGGTTGGCCACATTGCTAATACCCCCTTTGCGTCCAACAGTTCTCCAGCTCCACTCCTTGGAGCTTCAGAATGCAACTAACGTCTTCGTGACGTCCCGCTACTTGATCCGTGGGTTGCACCCTTCCATCCCGTTCCTTGGGGAGCTGCCGCCTCCTAGTCATGGGTCAGGTCTTCTTGAAGCGCTGCTTCATCGTCGGCAGCTTTGTTGGCTCCGCAACTAGTTGCAAAGGGCGGAAGCCTTTTTGGGTGAACGGGAAATGGCCCGTTCTCTCTATTCGAGTTGGGGACTAGTCGAGTGAGAACTGAGCAGCAATTTCGATTACAAATTAGTTTGGTGACCCTGTATTTATACCCGCCTTCCCAAGGCATCCCAAGGGTCATGCCAGAATAGGGTGAGTCACTCTAATTCTGGCATACCCACTAGGTTTGTAATTCAAATTTCCCGTCCCTTATCCTTCCACCCCGCCGACCCATTGTTCCCGAGACCCACTCCTACCATGCTAACCAATATGGTGGTTCCTCCCTGGTACTTCCCCTTTGTTCTCATTATTTAGGAAGCACCTGAGCTGCCGTTTCTAACAAGCTCTATTCCCTCTTTAAGTACTGGCCCTGGTTTCTCTAATATACAATGGTCTCATGAGGATCCCTATTATACAATGTGCTGTGCTTTTCCACCAACGAGTATCCCCTATTGTACAATATTCCCAAGCAGCTCATTATATACAATGCTCTGTGACTAACCCTTACAAACGGGGATGCCCCACCTCCCTCAGGGGATGAATGTTATGCACATAGGTCTGATATGGGGGATGCCCTACTAATGTTTTTTTGGTGTGGGGGACGCCCTACCCAAGATACGGTAACAGATACCGAACCAGACCTTATACTAGTATATGATATGGGAGTAGGTCAGGTGGTCCCGCCTAGGATTCCGTAAGGACCTAAGTGCCCGGTGAGGTGGGTCCGCAGCTTAAAGAGGGCAGGCGCCCCATACCACTAATGGTGTTGTATCACGTGCCCTATTTATAGGGTTGGTGGGGGCCTTATTCACCACCTTGCTACTCAACACCACAACGCCCTATCGACTGACAACCAGCCCAACGCCCCAACGCCCAGCGCCTGAGATGGCTTCCCAAATGGCTGTGCACAAGGAACCAAGCGACTGGGTAGGGGACTACGTGAGGATCCGTCAGAGGAACCTCCAAGAAGAACAAGGCGCCATAAGTCAGAGAAGGCATATGGCAGACGTCATCCTCCATCGCAAAAGGTTGGACAACCCAGTGCGTTGGAACGAGGAGGAGAGTGCTGACAACTAGGGATAGAGCAAGGTAGGAATAGACGATAGAACTAAGTTCGGTGAATACCCCAATGGAAGGTGATACTAGTGGTGGACCAGTGACACCAAGCGCCTCCAATGAGTAGAGGATATGGTAGGTGAGGCCGAGACAACAAGCAGAATACTTCGCCCAAGACGAATGGTGCGCAAGCTCGAAGGACTACCCAAGACGAGGAGCCTCGTTTATACCCCCTCCACTGTAGAGGTGGGCCTGGCCAAATTGGGTAGGAATGGGAACACGGGCAGTGTCCATTCTTATCCCAGGAATGGAGCCGTTCCCATCCCAGAAACGGACCTATTCCTATCCCAGGAATGGACCCTTCCCAGTCCATCCCAGTCCATTCCAGTCCGTTCTAGTCCATTCCAGATATGTCCCAAATCCGTTCCTTGGCCGTTCCTAGGCTTGCCGGGCCGAGGACGGGGACGGACTCTGGTCCGTCCCCGTTCCCATTCCCGTCCCCGTTCCTGGACGGCCCACCTCTACTCCACTGACTATATGTAGACCCACGGACTGGCATCAAGCAACCCTGGTGGGGAGAGGACTGGGCGCAGCATCTGCCCACCCATGTTAGCACTGCTAACATATGCTAACTTAGTGGTGTATGGGACTGCACGACCATTTACCATAAGGCCATCAACTAGTCGGACCCTGCAAGCCCTGGTTCCAATGTTGATGACCCGTGGCAGCCACACCCCTGGGGGCAACGTATGCAACCACTGTGGGGGGGGGGGGGGACTGGTCTGTGGTAAGCCGCGCAGCGGCATGAGGACAACATGACTGAGGGCCACAACTTCGCTCAGTTCCGATATGAGGAGCAGGGAAGGCTGCATCGTTAGAAGGTGGAATTGCTAGCTCACGGGACGTTTCACTACAGGGGGGAAGGATGTGAGGGGAGCTTGCACCTCATTATACAATATGAACCAACAAGAAGCACTCTATAATAGAACACAAAGCATGAGGAGGAACACGGCATATTGTACATTATGAACACTCGGGAAACCATTGTATAGATAGAATATCACAGGTTTTGGCCAGGTGTTGGCCTTGCATAATAGGGATAGCAACATGGGGGAGTTTCACAATGCAATAGACAGAAGGGTGTAATATGAAAGGGGGAACCGTGTTGGTCAACACGGTGGTCTATGAAAGGGGCAGGCCCACGGGAACTTCGGGACCAAACACGGCTATATATAGTGCTGATAATTTACCATAGACGTGGTAGGCTGGGTGACTCAGCTGTGAGGCAAATGGTATGCGGGGAGACAAATGGGATTGGATACAAATTCGAATGGAACTAGTTGATTTTGGCAGTGACCGCTCGGCTGCTCAGTTACCGCCCTTGGGCAATTGTAAATAGAGACCAAACCTTACCAATGTAATTATAACCTTGTCCATTTCTGCCTCTCGTGTGATACCACCAGCTCCTGAATTGAACGGAACAAGATGGGCCATGCCCCGGCTAGTGAGAAGGGACTCCCAAGGGCGGTCCCCTTACACAAATTCAAGGTACTCCCTTTTGGATTCCCAAACGCCCTCACGATATTCTAGCAAACAATGCACTATATATTTGGTGACCAAATTGGTAAGCGCATAGTAGTATATTTGGATAATATACTAGTGTTTAGCAAAAGTGCTGAAGAACATATACAATATCTCCAAGAGATACTCAAGGTGTTATGGTAGCAGAAGTTATACTACCGACTACATAAGTGCTAGATTAACAAAGAAGTGATGTAATATTTGGGACCTATCATATCCTAAAAAGGCATTCGGCTAGACCTAAAAGAGATTGAGAAAGTTAAAAATTGGCCCACACCATAGTGTGTGAAGTATGTGCAACAATTTTTGGGATTGGAAAATTATTTTCAAAAGTCCATCCAGGGCTATTCAACAATGGCCACTCCATTGGCCAACTTGACCAAAAAGGATGGCAAGTGGGAGTGGACCAACAAATGCTAGTCAACATTTCAACATATCAAAGAGTGTTTAATGGCAACTCTATTGCTCAAAATGCCGGATCCCAACAGACCATTCGAGGTCATTGTAGATGCATCCTAAACTATAGTGGGTGAACTACTGACACAGAATAATCATCCCATTTATTATGCTAGTAGGAAGTTTATCCCTGCTGAACCGAACTACAATATAATAGACCAAGAAGCTTTGGCTTTTGTGCATGCCGTATAGCTGTGGAGGTGTTACCTTGAAGTAACACACTTCAAGTTGGTTATAGGCCATTGCCCTCTAGCTTACTTAATATCTCAACCACAATTGAGCAGGTGACAAGCCAGGTGGTCTAAGATCTTACAACGGTTTGACTTTGATTGGCAATGTTGACCATGTCAAAAGAATGTGGCTGATCCACTTTCTTGCATTTTCAAGTCAACCAATGAGCAAATGGCTCATAGGAAAAGTCACTTGGTTGTATGCACTATAAGAGCAATGCGTAGAAAGGGAAGAGCAAAAAACCAAAAGTTGTTGTGGAGGCTAACAATTAGCCCACAAGATACAACAGGCTTATCGACAAGATCCCCAACTTGAGATACTGAAACAATAGTAGGAATTGCTTTTTGTTAACAATGTCTTGATATGAGGTGAGCAGGTCTATATACCAGCAAGTCTAAAGATCGAAATTTGCTAGTTGGCTTATGACCATCCAAGCGTTGAACACTTCAATCAAGCCAAGAGCCTGGACTTGGTCCAACGCTATTACTAGTGGCCAGGGATGTGATGAGAGGTACAACTATATGTTGGTACCTGCCTGGTTTGTCAATAGGCAAAATATTCTTATCAAAAGACCCTATGTTTATTACAACCACTGGGCATTCCTGAGGAACCATGGACTGAATTGTCTATAAATTTCATTACACAAACGCCAAAATCTAAGGGTGGTCATGACGCCATCATCGTGTTCATTGATAGGCTGACCAAAATGGTGCACATTGCTACAACCACTACTGAAGTGGCTCCGTTGAATGAGCAATAAGCATGTTGGTGCAAATGTGATGTAGCACGATGGTCTCCCCTTAACGGTAGTGTCTGACAGAGATGTTCTGTTCACTTCTAAGTTTCACCGGTACCTAGCAGAGAGGTGGAATATATAGCTCAATATGAGCACTGCGTACCATCTGCAAATGGATGGCCAGACCAAAGTTATGAATTGGATTCTAGCGGACTACTTGCACAGTTATACGCAATCCAATTAGAATGCATGGGATAAACTAATAGCCATGGCCGAGTTTGCAATGAGCAACTCGAAAAGCAATTCAACCCAAGAGACCCCATTCTATTTGAACTACATTTGTCACCCAAAAAGTCCCTTAGCTCTTGTAATGGAAATTCAGAAGCCATCAAAAAGGTATGACAATCCAAATGCTCACAGCTTGGCAATGACCATTGATAGGGCACAATAGCTTGATTTAAGGTATACTCACACAACCCTCGTGGATGGATTACCTGTAACATGATTTCATCACCATGTCCAATCAACACTGAAAGAGGCCAGGGCGTACTTAGAGAAAGCATGAGACAGGCAATCAAAGCATACTGACCGCCATAAGAGGGATGTGCTGTGCAATAAAGGAGATGATATCCTCCTTTTGACACAATATATCACCCTCAAACACCTTGGAACTCACAAATTACTACCGAGGTGGATTGGGCCCTTCACCATCCTTGACCAGATAGGTTTTATTGCATACTAGCTTGAGCTTCTGGGCAGTAGGAGTAAGATACGTCTGGTGATCCATGTATCAAAACTCAAGCCATATAAGGCTAGTGGCAAAGCGCAGCCACCACCAGTCTCTACCGAGATTGAAGGGGAATTAGAGTGCAAAATAGAACGCATCTTTGATAAAACGGCAAAAAATGCGCAGCCATCGACAGGACTCCATTGAGTACCTTGTCGAGTGGCTTGCTTACAGCCACGAACACGATAGCTACGAATTAGCAAAATCAGTTGCAAATATACAGCAATTAGTTCAAGCCTTTGAGAATAGCAGAACTCCTATTTCTAATATGCAAATTGGTTGCAATACAAAGTGCAAACGCTGATTGTGAGCATGTCTATTGCCGTGTGTTGTGACAAGCATTTTTTTAGTGGGCGCAGAAGAACACCGATTACTGGGTAATCGGGCCCACTCGCAGTTCGGTCACATGACCGCCATATCCATCGTCATTATCAATGATGAGAGGATATAGAGCGACAGACCATTGGTGCATTCTGTAGGCCAGAGTCAAGGCAGAGGGGTAGAGGCCACAAGCGCACGGGCAGTGGGGGTCATGTGGGAGGATGTGTAGAGTAGTTCCTGCATGTCCTAAATTGATCTTGATTGTTCACAGGCTGAGATGGCCACAAAATAGAAAAATGTACATTATAGATTAGAGACAAACTTTCTAGCAAATACGCTAAAGAAAAAGTTTTAATGAGGGTTGTATGTGGGAACGCTTTCCATATAACAACCACGCTTTCTTTTCACTGTATATTTCATATACATAACATGTTGCAAAAACCAGGCATATATCGCCATACATAGCCAACTCTTATGTATTACAGGCTTGCCAACCAACACGTCTCTACTCCCATGTGTATGCGCTGGGGCGGGGATATCCCACCTCCTTGAGGGGAACAAATGTTATGCATAAGCCTCGTGTGGGGGACGCCCTGCCATGGTCTCTTGGTGTTGGGGGCAGCCTACCCAGGGTATGGTAGCAGAACCCAAACCGGACCTTATACTATTATACAATATGGGAGTAGGCTAGGGTGGTTCCACCAAGGTCCCCATAAGGACCTAAGTGCCCGGCGAGGTGGTGTTTTGTGGCAGGCCCTTTTGTGGTGGGCACAGAGGAACACCGATTACTGCAGTAATTGGACCCATTCACAATTTGGTCACATGACCATCATGTCCATCGCCATCAGCAATAGCAAAAGGGCACAAAGCACCACCCCATTGTTGCCCGAACTGGGTCGAGGTCAAGGCCAAGGCCAGAGCAGAGACCCAAAGTATACCTAGAGGGGTAGAGGCCAGGTAGCAGTGGCCATGGTGGTTATGTTGGGGGATGTGCAGATTGATTCTTGCATATCCTAAAACTATATTGAAGATCGGCAGGTCGGGATAGCCATAGAGTAAAAATTTGTATACTACAGACTAATGAAAACTACTCTATCTTTTAAGTTGAAGGAAAAGTTCTAATGAGCATAGTATATAGGAACATTTTCCATGTGAAAACAACCACTCTTTCTCTTTTATGCATGTCTTTTATATTTTTCACATGATCGAGATTGGGCATGTGACATTGTACACAACCAGCTCCCACATAATGCAAGCTCGCAAACCAACATGTGTCTATTCTCACCTATCCACATTGGGATGGGGATATCCCACCTCGCTGAGAGGGACGAAATTTTATGCCCTACCTTGATCTCTTGGTGTTGGGGACGCCTCGCTCAGGATATATTAATATTTACCCAAATTGGATAATATATTATTATATTATATGGGAATAGGCTAAGGCGGTCCTGCCTAGGACCCTTTAAGGTCCTAGGTGCCCAACGAGGTAGGTCCGCGGCCTAAAAGGGGCAGGCACCGGATCCAAGCAAAGTTGTGTCAACGCCTCTCTCTTCACAAAAAAGAGAGCAAGAAGACTTCTAGCTCTTTTGTGTTTAGGTCACCGAACCAGTTGTGGAGTAGTTCACGAGATGTATGGGATAGCTACATGAGTATGTGCATTAACAACGCGCGAAGGTGAACCAGAGGACGAGGGGATGGCGCATCCACCAGATATTCAAGGCAACGGATTGGGTGTGGCTATGGAACACAAAAGTTGAAATGCTCAAGAACAAGCTCGAGCCATGGTGGAATGGTCTGGGGCAGTTGATTCTCCCTATAGCAGATCCAGTTTGGGGAGTGCGGGGACTAGAGGGGAAAGTGTGGGTTAGGCACACTAACATGTTGTGGCCGTATTAGGAGCCAATTTGAAAGAGATGAGTTTTTGGGGTGTGTATGTGTGTTTAGCGCAAGGAAGCGAGTGAGGGCAAGGGAGCGGTTTTAATATAATGTGTAATATATGGCATTTTATAGTGGGATGTGAATGTGGTGAACATGGTGTTATGGTGAATATACATGGGCACAATTGAGATGGGGAAGTGAACATTATTGCATTGATTGTTATTTAGGCTGATACACTCATCCTGCAATACATCTGGTTGTGGCCTCGCTTCCCATGCCCAAGAGTGATCGTGTGCGAGTGCAAGAGTGATCGGTCAATCTAACAATCACAATCTGACCTGTTTGGAGCCCTCTACAATATGCCCTAGCATTTTCTTGGGTTCTGGCGCTGGCTATGACGCCTTCCCTAAAGGATTAGTAGGGAGTTTGGGATGATTGTATCATGTCTTATTGGTGGAGGATATCAAGGGCCGAGGATGCAACAGCGGGCTGCCAAAGTCTGATTGTGTGGGGAGAATGAAACGGCTGTGTGATTGGCCGCTGAATGATTTTTGCTTTTAAAAGATAGCTAAGAAACAACCAAGCACCCACTGGGGGTAGGGGGTAGGTAGCGCAATTTGCAGGTGAAGCGCAGCGTGAGGGACAAGAAATACTAGTTGCAGCTCGTACAAGGCGTTTGCACGCGTTGAGGAGCATTTGGAGCACGTTGTCAAGGAATGCGCTGAACAATATAGAACGTTTGGGTGGCTGGGGACCACGTACCCTGCCATATTTGCAAGATGAAAACGGTATGAGCCAAACATGCACAGGAATCAGTCTATTGTGACTGCCACTCGTAGGCCCATAATATGTTATAGGATGTGAAAAAGATGTTCTGTTGTTTGAGCTTCTGTGTGCTGAACGATTCGCTTCCAAACATCCATCACATCCAGCACAGGGTTGCATAGAATCCATCCATTTGCCTTCCACTGCATGACCTGATATTCCCCTTGGCGGGGGACAGCTCCAGCACTTCATGCCCCTATCAATGGACGTTGGACTTAACACAATCCCTGTACTCCTGTCCATGGCGGCAGTCAGACACAATGATGTGTACGGATTGGGACCTATGAGCTCCAACAGATGGGATGATGACAATGGAGTTAGCAAGCTCCGCTGTTCAATAACTCAATCCAGCTGCAAGAAACTGCCCAGCCTATGGTCACCATCTTTGTAATCACTGCTGCTTAGCTATCTGAAGAGTTCCCGATGCAAGGTGCACCAAACATTGACAGGATGTTTCTGTGCCCGTCAGTCGCCACAAGGTGCAGGCGCATTGTCATGTTTGTTTGCCTTGTCTTTGTGATGAGCGCAATCCATGGAATTCAAGAATAAGAAAACAGGCAAAGCGAAATAGAGGTCTTAACATATCCAGCAAAGCGTCCTCCCTGCCTGCACCCATTCTCACTCTGTTCCAGCAATGGCTGCTGCATGGGGCTTGCCCGAGGGCGGTGCAAATGTGGGTGTCTCGCTGCCTTATTGCAAGTGGTGGCACAGTTGGAGCTCCCAACACCAAGGGTCTGCAAAAAACAATGCCTAAGTCCCCATGAACGGAACCACCATCAACCCCAGAGCAATCACTATTGCAGCTAAGGCAGGCATGTAATACATGTATTGATTCTCAAAGACCCGACCCTCCAAGGGCTCCCCTTTTCGTCGATTTCCTTCGGGGCCAGTAGCCACCTTCTGCTCTTCTTTTTGCGCTGGCCCCTGCCCCTGTGTCCTCCCTTCCCTTCCCTGCCCCTTCCCAGCGGTGTCGCGCCACCACTCTCCCTCCACGCCCTCCTTTTCGCGCCGTTTCTGCTCCTCCACCCATCTGGGGAACAGCCTGCGAAAGGCTGGATTTTTGACGTTAAACGCCAGCGATTTCCTCGCCTGCTCCCTCTTGTGTTCCTTGCTCGTCGAGATGCTGCCCGTCGTTGGGGCGGCGTCGTCCAGCATGAACGACATCAATCCCGTCAGGATTGACCCCACGCTCCACATAGGATTCCAGCTCTCAGGATGAAAATCGGTCATGGACAGGCACAGCTTCTGGTTGGTTGCGAACCGCCCGTTGGGGGTGAACATCACGATCGAGGGGGGCTTGTAAGGGTACTGCCGCGGAAACGATATCTTCCCGTGATACAAGCCCCCCGCATAGTGGGAGTCCTCCGCGCCCTGAAGCACATAGTGCCACTCGAGGAGGTTGTTCGGCTGGGGATGCGCCTCTATGCCGGGGACGGGATCCTTCAACAGCGCGCGGTACTCTCGTTGCAGGCGGGCGAGGCAACTCTTGTCTACCGACATGCCTGAAGGCCGAGGGACGGCGGGCGGTGCGAACAAGGGACAGCGCCGCTGGCATCCCCCACTCTGAAGGCTGGGTGGGTGCCCGCCCAGGGGGTCGCCGGGGTCGGAACTACATGAAGTACAAATGATGGGACAGTTCGGTGGGTGCCAAAGCCAAACAGGCATCATTCCTGTCCGTGTCTGCGATGGTCATCACCAAGAGCAGTCCAATACAATGCTTTAAATCTCGGGGGGCCTTGCCCACCCGTTTATAGACTTGCTTCTTTGCGTTAACTCGGTTAAGGAGGGCACACTCGGGGCGCCTGACCATCTACTCTAAAACTGCAGAAAACATACGCAGAATCTCTGCACTTCTAACACCTTCGAGGGCCGTCACACCAGTTTGCCAATTGTCTCTCCTTACATTAAAATTCAAGCCAATAACCTGGGATGAGGTGGGCGGGAGTGAAAAACGAGATAGCCACACACTCGTTTCGCCAATCTTTAGTCCCAAGTTCCCCGTTTGCATGGATCGTCTCGAAACTGCGTTCCCAGCCGTGCAAAACTGTGCTCAGTTCGGTTTCCTGGACTTTATCACCAACCGCGCCCTGAAACAAGGGTCGCTGCCCATAAGCTAGCCACAACTTTAAGAGCTGTGCCAAACACTTTCTCACTGAGCCAGTCATACCCAGTTTGCGTAGCGGCAGTGCCATTCACACCGAATCCAAGTGTGCCCACAATGGACACTTCCGTTGGCCGTCCAAAGTGCCCTCCCAACGGCCCTAATCCCGATTTAAACACATGCCCTTGCCCACCCGTTTATAGACTTGCTTCTTTGCATTAACTCGGGTAAGGAGGGCATACTCGGGGCACCTGACCATCTACTCTAAAACTGCAGAAAACATATGCAGAATCTCTGTACTTTTAACACCTTCAAGTGCCGTCACACCAGTTTGCCATGCTTCCTGCAATTTTTGTGCTAAATAGGGCAGTCAAAAATGTCCTGAAAAGGAGTCAAAGTTCCGCTGTGGACCTATGCCGAACTGGGCAGAGTCGCTGAGAAGTTGGGCTTGAAGTGCTGGTCGAGCCGGGCAGCGAAAGCAGCGAGGGGGTGTCCAGCATGGCTTGGTTGGCGGCCGGGGGAGTCGCGGAGGGAGAGGCATCGGGGGGCCGCTTGGAGGAGGTTGAGGGTAGCTGGTGGATATGGCAAAATTGAGCGGCGAGGAAGGCCGCGTCACGGCGCATCCAGCCAAACCAGTCGGCGTCCTCCGCGGTGGGTTGGTGAGAGAAATCGATGTAGGAGAAGACCGCCTCGCTCCCAAAGGTCCAGCCGCCCCAATAGCATATCGTTTCTAGTGGGACCCCAATTGCATGCGCTGCGGTAGCTCCACCTCGCCCCAGATCAGGGTGGCGGTGTTTGCCTTCGAAGAGGGAGGGCCACCACGCGGTGGCCTGGGCACAAATAGTGGTGACCCAGGCTGGGCGCGGGGGAGATTCGGTGGGGAGCTGCCAAATGAATTGGGGCGGGGGTGTGGTGCCGAACGCCGCGAGGCGCGCTTTGCAGTAAGCTTCGAGGATGGTGAGGAGGCGGGGGACTCCCGCAACATCGAATTGCCGGACACGATTTTGTAGCCAGTCGTTGCGCTTTCGTTTGAAGCACACCTCATGGAAGACGATCTTGCCCTCATAGACCTTGAGATCGGTAGCCGTAATTGGGAACGTAGAATCGCCGCGGTTGAAGAAAATGAAGGCCAGCCCCAATAGCAACGTTGCGCACAACTGGGGGAGGGGAAAGTGGCCGGAGACCAAGTGGAGAAGGCGAGAGAGGGCTGCAGCCGGGAAGGGCATAGGCTGATCCCTCGCTTCGTAACCCGCGATGTCCAACTGCCACAAAGCGAGCATCACGTTGGACGCCATAGAAGTGGCTAACCAATCATCGATACCAAACCACCGGTGGACCGTTGTAATCGCCGCAAGGTACTGGGGTGCAGAGCGTACGTTGATCCCGGATTGACGAAGGGCCGCAATGTATAACAGGAGCCGGCCGGTACAACCGGGAGGTGTGCCGGGATCGGAGAGCAAGGCACCGTGCTGCAATAACGCCACCAGCGCTTGAACTTGGAGACAATGCTTGAGCGGCCGGAAGGAGCGTTGGAGGTAGACAAGGCACGGAGGATGGAGGCCGCTTGGACGTCTGAGAGGCCAGCGACGACCGGAGGCTCGAAGGAGGGAGCGACCAGCGGGGGCCAGGAGGTAGGTGGGCGGAAAAGTGCAGAGAGAGCATGCGTGAATGAAAGGGTGGCTTGAGGTAGATCTTGCTACTGAGAATTATAGGCTGCTATAGGATGCTGAAGAACCACCAAGGGCAGGTCGGAGGGCGCCTCTCGCAGGCAGAGGTCCTGGGATCCGCCGGAGGTAGTCGGCTCCTGTGAGGGCGTCGGGGGGCAACTCACTGGAGCATTTGGAGCTGAGCTAAGCGCGCGAGGCGCTGCCAGTGCCGGGACTCCAAAGCCTTCACCATTGTGGGTGGAGGGGAAGGACGATCCAGTTTGAGTGCCACGATGCGCCACCGGGGGAGCCCTTGGGGAAGATGCCCCGAACGTCTAGAAAGAAAGGCTGATGGGCCCTTGGGGATCAGAATACAGGCCCAAGCGAGGGTGTGGAGCTGGCAGAACCAAGGTCGTCCCACCCACTCGGGCACCAGAATAGTGGCGTGCACCGAGGGGAGGCTGGAGAGCAGGGCGACCACCCTGGGAAGCAATGTCCAAGGGGGATACACCCAATTGTTCACAAACGCCCAATCGGGCACCACGAAAGCATCCCCTTCGGACTGATATGAAAAGACTGTGGGTGTGGGGTTCCTGCCCTCTTTGAGCCGCGGACCCGCCTCGCCGGGCACCTAGGTCCTTACGGGGACCTAGGCGGGACCACCCCTCCTACTCCCATATCCTAATACCTAAAGTGGTTACCCTGGGTTGAGGATAGTGTTCTTGGGCAGGGCGTCCCCCACACCAAGGGTCAGTAGTAGGGCGTCCCCCACGTCAGGCCGGTGCGCGTAACATTCGTCCCCCTCAGGGAGGTGGGGCGTCCTCGTCCCAATATGTGGATATGGGAGCAGAAACTTTATGTGTATGTGAATAAAACTGGCTGTGCGATTTGCCACATGCCCAGTTGTGAAACACTACACAGTGAAGGATGAAGAGAAAGAGTGGTTGTTTTTACATGACCTCCCGGTCTGCACAACCCTCATTAAAACTCTTCCTTAGCCACATGGCTGGAGTGTTTGACCTTCCGGTCTATGGTCTGCGACCCCGAGAATGGGAACCACCAAATGCCCATGCCGGTGGGCGTCGGCTCGGTGCGGAACCTCGTCCTCGCCCGCGGCCACGCCCACGTCCAGCTCCACAAGAGGCCGGCATGAGTGGTTCGTCAATGTCTAGTCTTTCTCCATTCAAGATCGCAACGGACATGGCGTTCATGTGTCCGAACCGCGTCTTGGCACGGGGAGGGGTGTACCCAGTGTTCTTCTGGGCCCATCTCAGGAGAACCTGTCAAAGCATAGTCACACATGAGCATTTCTCAGTTTGTACATCCCGTACTTTCATGCAGTTTGCATTCGCATCAAAGGTGTTCTACCATTTTCAAATGCTTGAACCAATTCCTGTGCGTTTGCAACTGACTTTGCTGTTTCCCAGCTGTTATGCTCATGTCCATATCCCAGCCATTTGACAAGGTACTCAACATAATTTTTGCGTCTCCCACGCTTTTTAACCCTTTTGTCAAGGATACGTTCAACCTCATACTCCAGTTCACCTTCGATCTCGATAGGAACTGGGGGTGGCTGTACTCTGCCACTTGCCTTGTAAGGCTTGATTTTCGACACATGAAATACTGGATGTATTCTATGCATGCTTTCCGGGAGTTCTAGTCGATATGCGACAGAACCTATCTGGTCGAGGATGGTGAAGGGCCCAATCCACCTCGGTAATAATTTTCGAGTTCCAGGGTGTTTGAGGGTAATATGTTGTGTCGAAAGGAGGACGTCATCTCTTTTATTAAACGACACATCGCCCCGATGGCGGTCAGCATGCTTCGACTGCCTATCTCGTGCTTTTCCAAGCATGCCCTGGCCTCTTTCAGCGCTGTCTGGACACGGTGATCAAATCGTGTCACTGCTGGTAATCCCTCCACGAGGGGTGTACCAGACTGCCTCAAGTAAGGCTGCTGTGCCCTTTCAATGGCCACTGCCAAGCCGCGGGCATTCGGATTGTCATAGCCTTTTAAAGGCTTCCAAATTTGCACACCAAGAGCTAAGGGACTCCTTGGGTGCCTCCCATAATTCAGATAGAACGGGGTCTCTCGGGTGGAACTGTTTTTCGAGTTGTTCATTGCAAACTCGGCCATGGCTAACAGTTCATCCCACGCGTCATGGTCAGAACGCGTATAGCTGCGTAAGTAGTCCTCCAGAATCCGATTCATGACTTTGGTCTGGCCATCCGTTTGTGGATGGCACGCAGTGCTCATGTTAAGCTGAATCTTCCACCTCTCGGCCAGGTACCGGTAAAACCTGGAAGTGAACCGAACGTCTCTGTCGGACACTATCTGAGAGGGGAGGCCATGGTGCCTTATCACATTCTGCACCAACAGGTCAGCTACTCCTTCTGCGGAGAGCTCGGTGGTCGTGGCTGCTAGGCAGACCATTTTGGTCAGTCTATCAACAAATACAACGATAGCATCATGACCTCCCTTAGTTTTTGGCAGTTGAGTGATGAAGTCCATGGACAGTTCTGTCCATGGCTCCCCAGGAATGCCCAATGGTTTTAATAAGCCAGGGGTCTTCTGGCGAGGATACTTAACCTGTTGACAAACCAGGCAAGTATCGACGTACAGCTGTACTTCTCGTCACATTCCCGGCCACCAGTAATGCCGCTGGCCCAAGTCCAGGGTCTTGGCTTGACCAAAGTGTCCCGCACTTGGATGGTCATGAGCCAACTGGCAGATCTCAGTCCGCAGACTGGCAGGTATATATACCTGATTGCCTCGCAGCCATAACCCGTCTGTACAGCGCATCTCTTGTTGCTGTCTTACAGATGTAAGCTGGGGATCCTTGCCATAGGCCTGACGGATCCTGGAGGCTACATCTTTGGCCTCTACCATCTCTTCTACCTCTCTTTGGCTTCCCCGCTTATGCACTACTCTTAAGCCACATACAGCCAGTTGACTTTTCCTCCTAGCCACCTGTTCATCCGGCGATGGAGGAATACGAGAGAGTGGATCAGCCACATTCTTTCGTCCTAGGCGATATTCCCAGTCAAAGTCAAATTGTTGTAAGATTTCTGACCACCTGGCCTGTCTCCAGCTCAGCTGTGGTTGTGACTTAAGGTAGGTCAACGGACAGTGGTCCGTTACCAGTTTGAAGCGTGTTCCTTCAAGGTAACACCTCCACAACTGGACAGCATGGACTGAAGCTAAAGCCTCCTGGTCCGTCACGCTGTAGTTCAACTCCGCTGGGAGGAACTTCCTGCTCGCATAACAAACAGGGTGATTGTCTTGCATTAGGACCGCCCCTACAGCAGTTTGCGAGGCATCTGCAATGACCTCGAATGGTCTCTCAGGATCTGGTATCTTGAGCAAGGGAGCTGTGGTCAAACACTCCTTTATATGCTCAAACGTCGATTGACATTTCGACGCCCACTCCCACTTGCCATTCTGTTTGGTCAAGTCTGTCAAGGGAGTCGCCATTTTCGAATAGCCTTGAATGAACTTTCGAAAATAGTTAGCCAGTCCGAGGAACTGCTGTACGTGCTTCACGCACTGAGGTACAGGCCAGTTCTTCACCTTCTCAATCCCTTCGGGATCTGGTCGTATTCCTTCTTGAGACACTATGTGTCCCAGGTAGGAGATCTCCTCCTTATTGAACTGGCACTTGTGCATTCGACAATATAGCTTTTGCTGTCGCAACACCTCTAACACCTGTCTTAGGTGTCGTATATGTTCTTCAGCAGTTCGGCTAAACACCAGGATATTGTCCAAGTAAACTAGGACGTGTTTGCCGATTTGGTCACCAAATATATGGTGCATTGTCTGCTGAAATATCGCAGGAGCATTCGCAAGTCCAAAGGGAAGTACCTTGAACTCGTACAAGCCCAATGGCATAACGAACGCCGTTTTGGCACAGTTTGCCTTATCGATCCTTAGTTGGTAGTACCCTTGCTGCAAGTCTATGGCCGAAAAGACTTTGGCCCCTCGCAACTGATCCAATAGAGTATCTATCCTTGGGATCGGCCACTTGTTCTTGATAGTGGCTTTGTTCAATGCCCTGTAGTCAATACACATTCGGAGGCTGCCATCCGGCTTTGGTACGAAAAGCACAGGGGCCCCGAAGGGGCTACTGCTCTCCGTGATCAGACCTTTTCGCAACAGGTATTCTACCTGGGTTCTGATCTCCTCCATTTCTTTTGGACTGTACCGGAAAGCAGGTCGCTTAACCGGTTTGGTCCCTTCCTCGAGAGGAATGGTTAGCATTACACCCCTATCCGGGGGGAGTCCCTCGGGGAGTTCGTCAGGAAACAAATCCTTATACTCCTCTAAGAGGGATTTGATCTGTGCTGGTGAAACAGCATGAGATGTCGTCGCCCGATCGGAAGTGGCCGAAGGGCCTGGTGCGTCCCCCTCAGGGGATCGCCGACCCGGCGAACCAGAACCAAGCGTAAAGGAGAACCATGTTGGTAAGCTCGACGAGCAAAGCCCAACGAACACAACTGGCAGATCCGGCGAGCCGGTGAGGAAGGGCGATCAGTGGAGCGAGGAGTACTGTGAAGAGTAATCTCACGCCCCCGTGAAACGACGCGGATATGACCATGACGATAGTCAATGACACCGGCGTGCTTATAGAGCCAATTGTCACCGAGGATGATGTCATAATCATCAGAGAGGTCGATAACCATGCAGCGGACGGTGTCCTTATACCCTTGAATAGTCAAGGGAACATCCACAATTCCCAAGGATGGGAGAGATGTACCATCCACTAAGAGAACTTCGTTCTCAATAGGGAAAGAATCTTCCCGCAGAGGATTGGAGAATTCCGTGGGATCCACAATGCGTCGCATTGCTCGAGCCAACCGGCGCAGGCGATTAAGACGACGAAGCTGTCGATTAGACAGTGCATGTGGAGGGCGTGGCGTCAAGCCTAATCGCCGACAATATATTGGGTTGATATAGGCGGTGCCAGTCGCGCCCGTATCAAAGAGAATGGAGGCGGGTTGATGCCCGACCTGACCAATAAAGGTCAAACGAGGTTGGTCTTGTGAGACCCCTTGGATGCGGTGTGCCGCTGAACCCTCGGGGGGTTGATAATATACATTCACAGGCCAAGGGATGCCAGGCATCTCCTTGCGATATGGACGATCAGTTTGCGGTTGAGTAAACAACCGTGTACCCTTTGGGTAATGAACAAGGGTGCGCAGCTGGCGCAACCTGGGATTGTCTGTGAACGTTTTCCATGTAGGCAGTAGAATGCATGCACCTACATGTGTAGGGGCTTTTGCTCTTTCAGCAAAATAATGATCCAAGAATGGCGCTGCATTCTGGAAAGGTGGATTAATCCACATGAATTTGTGCGCGAGCGGTTTCTGAAGGAAACTATCAGCTCGGGAACAATATCGCTCACAAAGTGCGTTATTCCCATTTGGGTTTGCACATGCATCAAGTGTAAAACGATAAGCAACCAGTGCTTGTATATGCTAGAAATGCACAGGGTTCAGCATACGATCAGAACGAT